>JAQPPZ010000950.1:0-52984 GCA_028583015.1 Wollemia nobilis
TAATATTGGAGGATTTTGCATAACCTCAATGCTCTTTGGGCCAATAATATACGTGCTAAATATATTGAGAACAAAAGTCATGAAGACCTTGTTTGCTATCAATTGCCTTCCAAAGGTTCTCCCATTTTAGCAGTTCTTAAGACTAGTGAGGATTTGATAAAGAAAAATTATTCTAGATCATTCATAATGGTCAATAGGTAAAGTTTTAGATAGATTCTTGGGATGGTCACAAGCCTTTGATAACTCAGTTTCCCGATTGGAGGCCTTGAATGGAGGAGCTTCACCAAGCTAACTGGATAAAGGTGGCTAATAATTGTTGGTACCATGCTAGTAATTCAGAGGTTGGTATATAGTGGATCCCTATTGAGTACTGGCCTATTCAAATCCTAGAAAGGTAAAGACAAGATATCCAATGCATCCTTCATATGAGATCTCTCCCTTGGTCCCATGATAAAGATTTTTTGGATGGAACAACACTACTAAGGGTGAGTATTCAGTTGCTCAAGGTTATTTGACCTTATGCCATAATAATCCTAGCCAATCATCTAACATATTTTCTCAGTTGTGGGTTCAAAATTTTTAGCCTACGGTGAGGTTATTTACTTGGATTTTATTGCATCGTAGGGTGCTTACTGGGGAGCATCATATGAAGCATTTTTTTCATGGGCCTTTTAAATGTGAAATGTGTGAAGAGAATATGGAAACTCTCAACCATATTTTTATTGAGTGTACTTTAGCCTTTGAGCTTTGGAGGATAATTGCCACTTTACTTGGCTTAGAATGGTCCAATTATTTTACTTTTGAACAACTTTGAAGGAATTGGCCTAATAAAGAGGGTGTTGATCATTTTATTAGGTATTTAGTTTGGATGGGTTCTACCATTCTTCTATGGAATATATGGAATGAAAGAAACAACTGGATTTTTAATAAAGAAAGAAAGGATATTCACTATATCTGGAAAAATACCATTGCCAACTTAGTTGAATCAATCCATCAGCTCCTTAATCACTCCCAAAACTCCCACCAAAGATGGGATCAAGTGATGCAAAGATTGAATATTAACTCTTCTAAGAGAAACCAACTTAAAGGGAATGTGAGTAATTGCAAGATGGATAGAACAAGGAATTGGCAACCTCCTCCTAAGGATTTTGGAAAAGTCAATACTGATGGAGCCTCTAGAGGAAACCCATGAAAAGCTAGTGCAGGAGGAATTGGTAGACTTTCAGATGGCTCCCTAGTTTTTACTTTTGCTAAGAATTTGGGTATTTTATCCAATAAACTTGTTGAGGGGTATGGTATTCATAGAAGCCTTCAAGAGGCTACTAAGGTTGGATGGGAAAAGGTTCTAGTTGAGTCTGACTCTCAACTCATGATTAAAATTTTGAAGACTCCTAAGAATCATAAGGTTTATTGGAAAATAAAAAGAATTATTGAGAAGATTCAGTTAATCTAGATGGGATTTTTGAAATTTGATTGCAATCATGTGGTCAAAGATCAGAACAAGAGTGTTGATTCTTTAGCTAATTGGGCTTTGGACAAAGGTGATCTTACTTGCTATGACCACCCTCCTAGATGGTGGGCTTCACAAATAAGGGAAGCTCTTATTTCTATCATTTCTTTGGATGGCTCCAGTTCTAAAGGTACCTAGTTTCTTCTTGTTTTATTTTTGCTTCTCTTTAGTTCGATCAAAGGTATTTTAGTTTCCTAGCTCAAATTAATATTTCTTTTGTTTCCTCTATTGATTCTTGCCCTAATAGTCTTTTGGTCTATAAAGGTCATTGTTGTGTTCTATTTTTTTCTTTTGTCTTTTCTATTTATGTGTGTGTGTTTTTTGTATTGTTTTGTTTTTGTGTTTTTTTGTTGTTCTTGTGTTTTTTTTTTGTTTTATGTTTTTTGGTGTCGTTCTTGTGTTTTTGATGTAATTGTGCTTGTGTTTATGTATGTTTGTGTTAATTGGTGTTTTTGTGTTTTGGTGTGTGAGTGTTTTCTATGTTTTTATTTTTATCTGTTGTCTGTTGTTGGTTGTTTATTTTATTTTATTTTATTATTTTTTAGGTTTTGGTTATATTTGTTTTAAATATTTTTTTTGGTTGTGTATTTGTAGTGTTATGTTGTTTTTTGTTATGCTTGTGTTTTGTTATGTTGTTCTTGTGTTTTTTTTTGGTGGTTCGTGTTGTGTTTTTTATCTTATTGTGTGTGTGTTTGGCTGTTGCTTTATCTTTTTGACACACTCAAAGAGCATGTTTGTTGTTTTTTATTTTTTTAATCTTTTTATGTGTTTGTGTTTGTGTTTGTGTTTGTGTTTGTGTGTTCTTGT
Source organism: Wollemia nobilis (assembly GCA_028583015.1). Taxonomy (NCBI): domain Eukaryota; kingdom Viridiplantae; phylum Streptophyta; class Pinopsida; order Araucariales; family Araucariaceae; genus Wollemia; species Wollemia nobilis. Next base: position 2,318 of record JAQPPZ010000950.1, read on the forward strand.
TTTTTTTTGTTTCAGGTTTACTCCTTGAGTATGTCAAAGGTGGTAGGTCAAGTGCGAGCCCTGGGTGATTTTAGTGGAAGAGATACCCTTGCCTCCTTGGCTCTTACCCGAAAGTGGTATCCCTTCTAGGATATTTTTCCATATAAAAAATTAGATCCTTTCAAAAGTTTTATTTTGAATTATTATTTTTTATAAATTTTCTTTCTATTTTTTATCTTGGTTAGTGCGAGAAATGTTTATGATATACGGAGCATCCTCATCTATACCATGATCTCTTGTAAAGGTGAGAGCTAAAATCCCTCAAAACCCTTCTTGGAGAAGGGATTTCTTTGCCCTAATCCATGACATCTTAGAAAAGAATTAGCATATGTTGGGGTAGAGAGTAATGTTGGGAGACCATCAATTAAAGCTTTGAGGAAAAAGAATACAGAGTCAGAGATCGTTGATGGCTCTCAATATTTATTGAATATTTGTGTTGGAAATCCTTCTCAACCCTTTGCTAGGGGAAAAAGATTCAATCCCAATTTTTGTTAATGTAAATTGTTTCCTGGAGCTCTAAACAACACATGAAGTTTTTCACAAGTTTTGGGTACAAAACAATTGTTGGTTTTTAGTTTAAGTTTGTACTTATTTCTTGATTCCCCTAGGTGGGTTTGCTCCATGTTAGTTTCTCTTGGTTATTCCTTGGAAGCTTCTACTTCTTTGGTGTAAAAGGTTACGAGACCCTTTCAAAACCCCTATACCAATCAAAAAATAATAATTTATTATATTTAAATATTTTTTTAATTTTATATATTTTAGTATATTTTATTTATATATATTTTTTCCATACGCCCACTTACCTCTTCATAAATTCATCCACGTTGCGGTTTGAACCTTGGACCTCCCAAAGAATAGCCAAAGCCCGAACAGTTACACTATTCCTGAGATATTTTATTTATAATTATTTTAATAATATTTTTTAAGTTTGGACACGCTTTATAAGATTTTTTTATATAAATTTATGTAGAAAGATTTTATAATATTATTGTTGAGTATTATTATACTTAAAATTTCATAAATATTTTGAAAAACATTATGACACGATTGTTCATTTGAATGTTAAAGATTTACATTGCTTCAATTAACCTTATTATTCTTTTTATGAATTATTCTTTTATTTTCATGAAATATAGTTAAGATGTTTAATCTTTGGTTGTTAATTTTAGCATTGCTTTATAATAAATTAAAAAACTTTCCAAAAAAAAGTTTATAATAAATTAATTACTTGATTTATTTTATAAAAACTACCCTTTTCAAAAGTGAATGAATGTAAATCACCAATATATTTTGTTCTACCATCTATGTTGTACTTATTTCTAATGAACTTTATTCTTAGAAAGGACCTATTCTTATTTCTCTTTTTATTCTAAACTTTTGTTCTTCTATCTAATAAACTTTAATCACAATGCATGAAATAATACCTTAATCCATGAAGACACAAAAATATAAAGTATACTATTGATCTCATAATTCTTCCAATGGGCTATGTTATAGTGGTTTGCATAAATCAAACAAGCATCACTTATATTATTAATTGGTTACATTAAATTGAAATGGATCCCATCATATTATATTGTGATCACATATTGATGTTATAACAACTTCACAATTATGCATATATTGCTTGGCAATATTTGAGCTTAGGTCTTCTTCTTAAAAGTTGAGGAATTTAATCGATTGAGATAATGTTATTTGATCTCTTTGCATTGCTTGTCGAACCTTAATTTTTTCAACCTTAGGCTAAGCTTCGATAACAAGTGGGCATAAAAGCTATCAAAATAACCACATAATGAATGATCATTGTAACAACAATTACAATTACAATTAAGCGTATGAATGATCATTGTAACAACAATTGATTTGTAAGTGTATGAATGATCATTGTAACAACAATTACAATTATAAATTTTGTTTTTGTTCTTTAGCCTTTTGAAACTCAAATGCTTCATTTTCATGATAAATATTTATGTGTTGGTATTATCTAAGTAACCGCATAATGAAACCAACATTTTGTTTCATTAATTAAAACAATATATAAAAGATAAATATCAAGCATCATCTATGATACCTAATATTTTTTTCATTAGGGTAAAGACGGGATTTTGAAAGAGCTTGAACCCTTTTACAACACAAAGTCAGCCCATAAATTGGACAACTTGCAAGGACAAGTAGCCAAAAATCCCTTGGATGCAAGACTATCCATCCTGGACCCCAATTAAAGAGGGTTTTGAGAGGATCCCTCAACCCGCAACAACCACAACCTTTACAAAAAGCCCCAATCGAAGGCTTACAATCAACCCCAAAAGGGTTAACCAACCAACAATCCAACCCACAAAAAATATAGCTTTTACAATAAGGCACCAACTTACACCCAAGAAGGGGTCAACAACTCCTACCAGAGGCACAAATTTCAAAAATACAATGTTAAAGCAAAGAGGATGCACAAAGCACCACAGGAAAAAACATTTCAAATTTTAAAAATTAAAAATTACAGAGCTCACACCAATTAGATTTGATATTTGAAGTAGATGGACTCCGACAACAAACATCCAACGAAAATCTCACTCCCAACCAACAACAAGTGGGAAACATTCACACCAACTTTTCAAAATGAAATCCCAAGCCACCTAAAACCTAGAAAATTCAAACCCCTAATATGATACCTAATGTTAATATCAATTGTTTTGATTAGATAAAACAATTTTCTACTTTTAAATAAACTTTTAAAAGTATTAAACTTTATAGAAATGCTATCTAATCTTACATACAAAAATAATCTTAAACAATAACAAATCTTGTTTAAGAAAATGGTATCACTTCCCTCCCCTTGTGAGCCATCACCCATTATTTTATTCTTGATTTTCCAACTAGAGAATATTGTAAGGAAAAATCCTTTTAAAAGAAAAGTCATGGAATAATTTGAATTCAATATCACTTATAGTTCATCCAATTTTGAATCTCCAACTAACCTAGCAAGTATCCATAAAACTTATGTATTAACCCCATGCTATTAAGAAACATTATGTTATATTTGATCATATCATCCTTGATAATCATTTTGGGTGTAACATCTACCGCCTAGATAAATATTATCACATTCTTGCTTTTCCCCTTGTCTCTAAATTAGGCATCTATGCTTCCAATTAGAGCATCCTTATTTCTAGTTAAGGGTTTCATAAATGAATTTATTTACATGCTACCTAGTTTTTCCTCATAGAAATCCTTTATATTTTTTATCCCAAAGATCTAAAATAAAAAAGGTGAGTATCGCTCCTTGCTTGCACTCACTTCCTATGTTTTTATAAAGAGCTTCAAGAAAAGACAAGGGTCACACTCGCTTGTGCTTGCTCCTAACTCCCATATATATATATATATATATATATATATATATATATATATATATATATATATATATATATATATATATATATATATATATAAATATCATGTCAAGGGTTCAATCTTGGCTAAATATGAGTTTTGATTAACCCAAAAGGCTTTTTTAAATTTGTATTAATTTTTTTTAGTTAGCGAAAAATCCCTTGTGGGGTCGCCTTGGTTTGAGAAACCACGACCAGGGGGTTCTACACCGTCAAAATCACTTGGGAGTCGTGCCCAACCCTGACCGCACCAACATAATCAACTAGATTTTGGGTACCCAATGTGCGTTTGGTAGGGTGGAGATTCGAACCAAGGACCTCCCTTGGAGGATTGCCCTACCCTCTCCAACTCACCTTCGTGGATAAATTTATATTATTTTTAACTGGTTATGTTATTATTTAATTTGTAAAACCTGTTATAATCATACCCTATTTAAAAGTGAATGTAATTCACCATTTCATTTTTCCTATTTTTATACCATCTATGTTGTTCTTCTTTGTAATAAACTTTAATCGTAGTAAGGACCTACTCTTCTTTATTTTTTTTGTTCTAAACATAGATTTTTGTATCTAATGAACTTTAATCACAATACACAAAACAATACCCTAATCCATGGAGAAACTAAAATAATTATTGTAAAATATGCTCTTGATTTAATCTCTTTCAATAGGCTATATTACAGTGGTTCACATAAATCAAACATGTCATTATTTCCATTGCTTATTTTAAAACTAGTTTTGTGGGATTGAAACATATCTCATTGTATTATATCATTACTTCATTGTGGTATTATAACAACTTAGCAAATATACATGTACCACTCGAAAATATTTGGACATAGATATCCTTCTTGAAAGTTGAAGAATTTAATTGGTTGAGATAATGTAATGTGATCTCTTTCCATTGCTTATTCAACCTTAGGCCAAGCTTCCATGACAAGTAGGAATAAAATCTATTAAAATAATATACAAATCAAACTCAATGTCAATTGTACCAAATAGGAATTGAACCTTTGTTTATGAGTGCATCTTTCTTAATAGTCAAAGTTCAACCATGCAAGTTACCATTTTTAATTTACAATAATTATAATGCCATATTGAACAAGTTGTCAATTATTTTATAAGTATATAAATGATCATTCCAACAAGTATCACAACTATCATTTCCTTTTTTGTTATTTAGCCTTTAGAACCTTGAGTGCTTCATTTTCACGATAAATCTTTACCTATTATTTCCATAGAACCTTGGGTGCTTCATTATTCGGTAAATATTTACCTATTATTATCATCTAAGTAACCACATAAGGAAACCAACATATTTGTAACAGGCACATTCATATAATGAAAATAATATATAAAAGTTAAATATCAAGTATAGTCTATGACACCTAGTGTTAATATCAATTATTTTTGCTAGCTAAAACAATTTTATACTTTTAAATAAAATTTTAAAACTCTTAATCTATATAGAAATGTTATATATTCTTGCATACAAAAATAACAATAAACAACAAAATTTCTTGTTCAAGTAAAAGGTATTTGTTCCCCTAAACCATAGGCCATAACCCACTATTTTATTCTTGATTTCCCAACTAGATAAGATTATGAGGAAAAATCCTTTTAGAAAAAAAGTCATGGAGTAATTTGAATTGAATTCCACTTCCACTTATGTTGATTTTGAATCTCCGAAAACCTCTCACATATCCATGGAACATACATTTTAACCCTATGCTATTAAGAACCATTATGTTATATTTTATAGTCTCATCCTTGATAATCACTTATGATGCAACATTTTTTGTCTAGATAAAAATTATCATATAATTGCACTTCCTCTTATCCCTAACTAGACATCTACACTTCTAGTTAAGGTATCCTTATTTGTAGTTAGAGATTTCATAAATGACTTTCTTTCCATGCTACCTAATTTTTCCTCATATGAATCATTTTTTTATTTTGTAAGGATCTAAAACAAGAAAACATGAATCCTCGTTGTGTGCTTGCACTCATTTCCTACGTTTTTATAAATATCAAGAAAAGACAAGGCTTACACTCACTTGTGCTTGCTCCTAGCTCATTAAATATGATTTTTTTCCAAAATACACAAGAAAATAAATCACTACCTTCACTATTGACATCATACCAAGGGTTCAAACTTGACTAAATGTGAGTTTTGATTAACCCATACTCCTTTTTTATATTAATAATATTTATTTATTTTTAATTTGTTACATGGGATCAAAATTGGCTCCTTTAACATGTGGTAGGTGTGTTAAAATAGGAACTATGAACCAAGATATATAGGTATTGATTATTTCTTTCATGGCTTGCACTTTCACAAGATTAATGCCTCTTATACTCTTCACACTCTACTTATTCTCATCTACTTCACAATTTGAGATTTACAATATCGGATTCGTCCACAACAAGGTTAAGGAATATTTATAAATATTTATGATATAGTTTTGAGTTGTATATTCAAGTTATTATTCTTAAATATAAGATAGTAATATATTTTAATAATTTTATTATATTTATTTTTATAAATATTTTTTAAATATTTTATTGAGACAATAATAGTAAGATTTTAAAATATTGTATATATATATATATATATGGTTAGTATGATAAATTCCTATGACCCCTCGTAAAGCCGAGAGCTATGCTTATCAATAGGGAATTTAACACACAACCACCACACACCCACCAAGAGCACGTTGTTTCCCTAGGGATAAAATTATAAAAATATCTATCACAATGCAATATCTAAATTTGATTTAATTTTTATTAAATTGTATGTTTATCAATTGACAAGATATTTAATATGTGAAAAGTATAAATAAATCTTTTATATCTTATAGTTAATGGTCCTATCAATATAGGACTATAAAATTAATCAAGCTTAATAAACCCTTTATATCTCATAGTTATTGGTCCTACTAACATGAACAAAACCATTGCATGAATTTTCTATAAACAATTGTTGTGCAACTTGTACAACTTAAAGTTCATATTTTATAATTAGTTAGCTTTGTAGGTGGAAGTGTTATAGTTTCAGTTCCATTTGTTAATTAGTTGATTTTTAAGATGTAAGATTTTTATAAGATTCAACCTTTATTATCTCATTTTTTATTTATTATATGATTAAATTCATTACATCCATTTATAGTGTGACCTTTATTGACAAGCCATGGATTCTCTTATCTTTATCAATATTTATTTTGATTTTCATTGGAGTGTATATTAATTTATCTCTTATGTTTTTTTTGTTTTTTTTTTATTTTACATGGTGGAATTTGTCACAAATTCGGGTAGGTTATTCGGTTTTTATGGCCTTCACAGTATTATGCGTTGTCTACCTTCGAAGTTGCCAGAAGTTGCCACACATATCTCTATGTAATCCGCCTTATAACCACTATACCGCTGAAAGCATCAAGAAAGGAACAAGCGTTTAATTCGACGAGGTCTGAGATTTTAACCTTGGACCTTCGCCCCCCTTACGGGGTTTGGGGGAACCAATTGGTCTACACCTCGAACCTAATTTATCTCTTATGTTAAGTTCTAATTTTAACTATTTTAAAATAATATTTTTAATTTGATTATAAAATTTAATATTTTGCACCAATATCAAGGTAATATAAAATTAAATTGTCCTTATTTTAATATCAAAACTCATAATAATCTAATATTTTATAGCTATGTATAATATCTAATAATTAAATATAATATAAAATTTTCTTCTTAAGAACCTTGTTGTAAATTCCCTGTTGATAAGTATAGCTCTCAACTTTATGAGGGATTTTATCACAATAGGGGTTTCTCAAATTAACCAAATCCAAAAAAAAAAAACCTTCTTCTAAAATAAAAGCACAACCGCACAATATTGCAATAGTAATAAAAAATGAGCTTGAAATTAACAATATTGCAAGATGAAATGGAAATGCATCAAATTATGTTACAGAAAAACAAGAACACATTATAAAATCGTAGGCCTCTTTGAGGGGAACCCGAAACCCTCTTTAAAAGTAAAGCTTCCATACAATAAAAATGAGATGCCTTCATTTATACTCCCTTGACTTTTTAAAGATTTTTGGTAACCGGTTGGCTTCACATGCAAGTGGTCATCCAAGTTAGAATCTTCTACCAAACAATTAGTTACATTCTTTATAACAGTTACATAAAATTACCTCTCTTGTATAGATGCCTCAAATGCCACATACACATTACTAAATATTACATAATATTATTAAAATGAGGTCCCCACATTAAGAAAGGGGTAATTACATAATAAGGCTAGAATGGGGTGTTCACATTTCTTCCATACATAAATAATATTTATATGGATAGCATACCTACCCATCCATATCTTCTATTTATATTTAAGTATATATAATTATATATATATTTCAATTTTTTTATACAATTTCAAATATGAAAGGTTAGAAATCAACCTATAAATTAAAATAATAAATCAAATAATATAATAATAAGTTTTAAAAAATAAAAAATAAACCCTTGTAAAAACATAATCATCCATAAACTATAGAAAAATGACATTTGACATGAGAAAATCTTATAAGTTTTTCAATTTGTCATCAAGAATCATAAATGAATATTTATTTTCATTTACTTGTTTGTCTTAATTCTATTACTCACAACACCCTATGACTTGCAACTTCAAAAAAAACTCTAATTGTATGCTTTTTATTATATTTAAATCTTAAACTTAAAAAAAATGTGAAGAAACAAAAAAAAAAAAAAGGTCCATTCAATTATTTTATATATAATTTTTTGGATACAATTTCAAATATAGAAAGGTTAAAAATCAACCTATAAATTAAAATAATAAATCAAATAATATAATAAAAATTTATAAAAAAATAAAAATAAAACCCTGTAAAAAACATAATCATCCTTAAACTATAGAAAAATGACATTTGGCATGAGAGAGTTATAAAACGTTTTTTCAATTTATCATCAGGAATCATAATGAATATTTTCTTTTATTTGCTTGTCTATCTTCACTCTTTTACTCACAACACCCTATGACTTGCAACTTAAAAAAAAAATCTAATGGTTTGCATTTTATTATATTTAAATCCTAAATTTTATTCGACCATAAAATGTGATATGATTTTGTTGACTTTGATTTAGGTTTTGATGTTATTTAGTGTAAGAATATGTTAACTATAGAGAAATTTCTCTATAGGTATAGATTTTGTGAATCTTTAGATTTTTTCTAGCAAACATTGATGTCTTAAAGGTTTGATGATATGAGTTTAAAATGGTAAAAATGTATAATTTGTAAATTTGATAGCTTTTAGGATTTTTTTGATGTTTTAAGAGGTTGTTGGGGGTTGGGAACTTTAAAAAATTAGGATGTACTTTGTGGAATTTGAATTTTTTTTAACATGCAATTTTTGATTGATAGTAGAAGGGGATTTTTTTGGATCCTCGAACCTATTACAAGTAGGGTTTTAAAGGCACCTCAAAACCTTAGATCTAGCAATAAGATATTAAGAAATACTGAGTTGGATTCCACGAATTCAACTCGAAAATCCAATGAGGCATCAAATAAGCTACAGATTTTATCAAGCAAATACAAGAGATTGTCACGATCAAACAACCAGCTGGCAACAGGGGTCAACATAGGAGAAACCACCACCCAAAAACATTCAAATTCAAGATTTAAAATTAGAATTTAAAAATCCCGCCTAAAGCTGCATTCAAATTCAAAGTTCAAAATTTGAAGATCCCACCTACCACTAGGGCCTTGAATCTGAGAAACATGCCTCACCACTGGAATCCAGGGGTGCTCAGAGAACCAGAGAGCCAATAATCCCACCTAAAACTGGAATAGATCTACAACAACAACATCCGACCAACAAACAACTAAACCAAAAACAACCAAAAATCACTTGTTGGAAGCCCTTCTCAATAAGGTCTTAGGAGGCCTACCAACCTTTTTTTTGACCCCCAAATAAAGAAATCATTTTTCTAGGCCACACTCCTGAACACATTTGTTCCAAGTCTCAATGATTGAAACAACCTCATTCTCTTCGGGATGCAAAGCCTCAAAACTATCTATTAGAAGGGGTTGTACTTTGTTAGCAATTTTAGAGTTAATCTCCCTTTTCCTGAGCGCTCTATTGCTAGGTCTCCCCACTTTCCTTTCTACCTCTACATCAATACGAGCTTTCCTTTGACTTCGGTCTTTGGACCTAGAGAGCCTTTCTCAAACATAGGTTTTGGAGAGGCTAGAGAGCTTTCCATTAACTATTGAAGAGTCAGATCATCCATGTCAAGACAATCAAAGGAATTTTGGAGGATAAGACTAGAGGGACTTACCTCTTCTCCACTCTCCCCAAATTTAGGAAGTTGAAAATTATCCCCCACTATTGGGCTCACATTCCTTCTATTTATAGGAACTCTGTTCAACTCCTCCTCTCCATCCAACATGTTTGATGGAAGAAGGGATTCCTCCTATAATTCCTCACTAAGTCCAACTTGAGAAATAGAAATTGGATCTTTTCTTTTCAATTTTTGTGGGTTTCACTTAGGCACCCACTTTTCATTGAGCTTCTTATTATTTTCCTTATGGCCCACCGAAGTACTCAAAGCTTTAGGATGCAGGGGGCATAAGCTCTTATGGTGCCCACCCTTACCACACTCATGGAAAACTTGGGGTTTATTTTCATATTCAATATTCTAGCCCCAGGTGCTAAGGTTAGAAAATAGCTCAATAGATCTTGGTAGATCCTTCTCAATATCTGCCATATTACACATTCTAGCATAGAGCATTCGAGATTTGGAACTGGTAGTCTGATCGAAGGAAATCAAATCCCTTATCATCTTGGCAATAGCTTGGAAGACGCTCTCATGCCAGAGATGAAGTGGGAAGTATGGTAGCTTGACCCATAGTGGGAAAATATTAATGCTTTGCATTAGGGAATTAAAATCTAGGGCCCATTTACACAAAAATAAACCTCATTTATCAAAAACCATGGACCCCCTTCCAATATTTGCTTGGAATCCTCCTCACAGTTGAGCCTGATAAGGAAATAAAATTTAGCGATGGCCACAATTTCAAGAGAACCTATTGGTCTCCATCTTGACAAAGCCCATATCCTTAGAGCATCAATATCCGACCTCCTACCTTATAATTTTTCCATGAGATTCTACAACCCATCTTTCATGATATTATCAATCAAGTTGTCGAGGATATGGATCTGGTTTGACACAAGAGAAATATCGAAGAGGGTGTCAGATCCTCCATTAATGTCAGCAACCACTTTTGCATATGAAGGTGCACTAAGGGGATGGGGTCCTCCCCGCAGGTTCTATTGGTCCCACCTCTGAGCTTACCAGGATCCTATTTCTCCCATTCAAACGAAAAGGAGGGATCACGGGAGTCAAATAAATCCACCTTCACGAAAATAATTTTTTCAACAATGGGATCAAAGATGCTCGACGAGGAATCCACCTTCTATGCAATGCTCATCTGCCTCCTATGCAACACTCCTCTGAAACCTAAAAATCTACATCGATCTGCTTCACAACCTAGCTATTGTAGTACAGTGCTTCACAGATCCACTTAACAACTTGGCCTCCACAACCCTAATACATCACTCATAATTTTTTATTGTTCATCCACACAGATCTATTATGTGGCCTCCACAACCCTAGCACAACACCCTTTTACACAGATTTGCTTCACAACCTAGCTATCATAGCATAGTGCTACACAAATTTACTTCACAACTTGGCCTCCACAACCCTAATACAACACCCATTATTTTTTATTGTTCGTCCACATAGGTTTCTTACCTCCATAACCCTAACACAACACCCATATGCACAAATATACTTCACAACCTAGCACAACACCTGTCTACACAGATCTTCTTCACAACCTAGCTATCATTTTTTGAACATGAGATTATTTTTAGATAATGATGGTGTTTTTTCATTTTTCTTTTCTTTTTTATTGAATTATTTTAGCTCTATATTTATTTGATTTTACCCTTAAGAACAAAGGATTTGTTTTTCATGAGATTTAATGATTCTATGTAAATAATTGGTAGATCATGTGGTTTGCATAAGATCTCTAAGAGATAAAATTAATCTTATATAAAGTGTAAATAATCTTTATGATAAGCTTAACATTAGCTCGTTAAAAATATTTATGGGTTGGTATTCTTGCAATATTTTTTAATAATTTTAAATTTTATTTTAATTTGTTTTTTTTAAAATAGGGTAAAAATTTATTAACTCAACAAAACATCCAAGATACAAAGAAAAAGAAGAAACTATTCATAAATACTATCTCTCAATAAATAAGAGAGATTGAGAGCAATCAGAAGAAAGTTGAGACCAATTCTGAACATCCCAACCATCTTGAAACTCAGAAGCCCATTTAGCTAACAAATCTGCTACCCCATTCCACTCCCGGGGAATATGCACAAAATAAATGAACTCCAAGTGAGCTGAGATATTGATAATTTTTCGAGCAATCCAACTCAACCGCCAACTACCATGAAGACTATCCCCATAATTCAAAAAAATTATAACAATCTAAGAATCAAATTCACAAACAATCTGACGCCAACCCAAAGCATACCCTTGCTCCAAAGCATATAAAATTGCAAGGGCTTCCATGAATTTATCATAATTTGATAGTGTAGAACCCCCTTTCTCCCCACAAAGATTTTTTTAAAAAAATAGAATGATATCCCTTAAAGCAAGAGAAAAAAAATCGGACAGTACCACTACTGTCCTGCCCCACACCACCAATACCAGCATTACCCGGATTACCCCGAGAAGTTCCATATGTATTAATCTTCAACACTCTCGAAGGAGGTAGATTCCATTTACCAGCCCTCCACACCCAATTACTCTGACCCATCCATCTACAAGAGACATTAGGACCAAGACCATTAACCAACAAACCTAAATTTTCCATGATCTAACATTTCGCTTGGTCCACAGGAGAAATAATTTGATATTTTGTAGACACAGTTTCTTGGATCATTCACAAATTCCATTGCCAAACCTAAGAAGCAGTTAACTCCTTCCCTTGGAAAATTCGACGGTTCCGTTCAAGCCAAATCTATCAAAAAATGCACAAAGGACCAATGCTCCACTCAACTTGTAAAAAGAAAGTCATTGTAGGAGGCTGCCCCATACTCCTCCAAAAATCAACTACAAATGAAGCATGCGAACAAGGTTGATTCCACACTCCCCACCAATAATTCTAGAGTTGATGAGCAAAGTTGCATTGGAGAAATAAATGCCCAACAAACTTCTCATCCTTCCCACAGTTATAGCATAAAGAGGGGCCAAAAAAACCACACTTTTGAATATTATCCTAAGTGAGACATTGATTATGAGTAGCCAACCACACATAAAAACTACACTTAGGCCAAATAAACTTATTCCAAACTTGCTTCCACCATAGGACCACATTCTCCCCAACCATTGTTGCTGATTTAAAACACAATAACCAGCAACAACCAAAAATATCCCTCTATTATCCCTCCCCCATGCTAGCACATCATCCCCAAGCAGAGAAGAGTAGGGATGACTAGCCAAAATATGGGCCAGTTCTACCCTCGCATCCATAGTGCCACTAGCAGGCCATTCCCGAGGATCCTTCCATTGGAAACTAACCATCTATCCAAAGGACTTAACAGTTTTGAAATCTGCCACCCTCACCCATCCAACATACAAAAATCATTGAGCAAGATCTTGAAGATGGAAAAACTCACTAAGGAGAGGATAAAAGCCATACCAAGAATCATGCCAAAAAGAGCCCAAGACCCAATATAACAAATCCAGAACAACCCCTGCTTAACCAACTTTGCACCCTTCTTCAAAGTATTCCAAACAAATGATCCTCGACCAGTCAAGATGTATCTAGGAATCTCAGAATCTTCCACCCCCCTAAGATACTTGTGGGAGATAATCCTGGCCCAAGTTTGCTCCTGATTACTACACCAATGCCAATACAGCTTAGCAGCCAAAGTAGTCCTAGAAATAGAGCTTAGGCGGAGATCCAATCCCCCTTCCTACTTTGGTCGAAAAATAGTCTCCCAATTAACAAGACTCCATTTTGAGAAATCAAGATTACCAGCCCACAGGAATTGCCTAGAAAGAGAATCCAGATCATGAAGAAAACTTGCCAGAGCAATCTGAATAAGGCATCTATACATTGGTAAATCCTGAACAACCGACTTCAAAAGTAAAACTCGACTAGTAAAATTCAACCATCTATGAGTCCAATGACTAACTCGATTACGAAATTTATCAAAAAAAATAAATAAAAATTTAAGAAAAAAAAAGAAAAAAAAAAAAAAAAAATAAAAATAGAAAAAAAAAAAAAAAAAAAAAAAAAAAAAAAAAAAAAAAAATAAAAAAAACAAAATTTTTTTTTTTTACATTTTTAATTAAAAACTATATAATCAAGAAAAAAAATTATCTATTCAAATAATAATCCCAACAATACTTGAAAATTGGAATTAATATTACCCTTACTCCAACCCTCTTTGAAAAAGAGGTTTTTAAGATGGTAAATTATTCAAACCATTCTTTAAAAGAGAAAAAAGGGATGGAAAAGGCGAAGGAGGGAAAAAAAAGAAAAAGAAAAAAAAAAAAAAAAAAAAAAGAAAAAAAAGAAAAAAAAAAAAAAAAAAAAGAAAAAAAAAAAAAAAAAAAAAAAAAAAAAAAAAAGAAAAACAAAGGATGTTAGTCTAAACCGACCTAGGTAGAGGACCAATAGAAATAAGAATCCCCAGGTATGTAAGGGGAAGAGTCCCAACCTGAAACCTGAGAATCTAAACAATTCTAGCTTGAATCTTGAGATCCGTATTGAAAAATAAAATAGTAGACTTATGCTCATTAATCTTATGACTAGAGATAACCAAATACATATCCAGCATGCATCTAAATTTGGTTGCTTCATGAATAGAGGCCACACCCAAGAGAGCAGTATCATCAAAAAACTGAAGATGAGAAATAGTCAGTCTACCAGTCTCCCATTTCCACCCATGAATAAGACCTTGGTGAACCTGATCTTTAAGAAGACGACCCAAACCTTTAGCCATAATTAAAACAAGTAGAGAGATAAAATATCCCCCTACCGAAGACCCCGAGAAGCATGAAACAAAGGAGAAGGCTCCCCATTAATTAGGACATAATATGAGGGAGTCGTAATACAACTAATAATCCACTCAATCCAGGAAGGATCAAATCCAAAGGCCAAGAGGATTTTGTGAAGAAAAGACCATTTCACCCTGTCATAAGCCTTTGCCATATCCAGCTTCATAAACATAAATTTATCCTTAGAAATGCTCATAGAATGAATAGCCTCGAAAGCAATAGCCACCTCGTCTAGAATTTGTTGACCAACCACAAAGCCACCTTGATCATCAGAAATAACTCTATCCAGCCAAGGCTTGAGATGCTCCGCAATCAACTTTATAATAATTTTATACACCACATTGCAAAGAGCAATAGGCTAAAACTGATCAAAAGAGCTAGCCCCCTCCCTTTTAGGAAGTAGAACCAAAAAAGTGGAATTCAAAGCTTTCAACAACTGATGGTTATGAAAGGACTCAAGAACAACCTTCAAAAGATCATATTTAATAATTTCTTGAAAGTTTTGAAAGAACTCAACAAGGAATTCATCAGGCCCCAGAGCTTTCTGAGTATTCATAAGGAAAACTACCCTTTCTAGTTCATCAATGGCAATAGGTTGAAGAAGACGCGCATTTATCTCTTCTGAAATAATAGAAGGAATACAACGCAAAATAATATGATCATCAGCGTGATCCACACAAGAATCCTTGGAATATAAGGAAGAAAAGAACCGAACAGCCTCCTAAGAGATATCTTGAGAAGCAAACAAATTTATACCTTGAGAAGAAATAATTGAAGAAATATCATTGCCATGTCTTCGATCTTTAACAATGTTAAAGAAAAAGTTGTATTTAGATCTCCTTCCTGTAACCATTCCACTCTGGCATTTGGCTTCTAGAAAATTTCTTCCCGAAGATCCCACTCTTGAAGCTCATGCAAAGCTTCAGACTCCTCCTGCATATTTTGCTTTGTAAGCCCATGATCTCTGATATGTCTGGTGATAACATCAAGCCTACTTTATGAGTTGATTCAGACTTCGTAAGCTTCAGAATCCTCCTGTAGATTCTGTTCCACTTTTTGAGTTGAAATTTCACAAATTGGAGCCTTTTAACAAAAGAGTACATAGCAGTACCGTGGGAAGGAAAACCCTGAATCCACCAAACTTTCATCAAGTCATGCAAAGAGGGATCCCTAAGCCACATTAACTAAATTTTAAAACTTGGATGATGACCCATTCCTTACCGAGAGATAACAAGTTTAATAGGCTAATGGTCCGATCTCCTCCAATCAAGAACCTCTAAATTAATAACCCAAGAATTGCTAACCCAATATGAAGAAGTAAGAAATTTGTCCAACCTCTCAGAGATCGAGTTAGAATCACACCGCCTATTCATCCAAGTGAACACACCATTCATCGGCTTAATATCTACAAGATTAAGAAGCTGAATATTATCATTAAGGAGCCTAGATGCAGGCCCCAAAGTACCCACACCTCCCTGCTTCTCATCAATACTAGATATAGCATTAAAATCCCCTATCATAATCCAAGGATAGAACGTAACCAAGGCCTAAACACTTTGGATATGGTTCCAAAGCAACTCCTTCCCAGCAAGATCCGAGGGGGCGTAAATGTTAGTTAATAAAACCACTTCTCCAGACTCATGGCAAGAAGCTATCATAGAAAGAGCTGACTTATTCGAGACCCACCAAAGAGGAGTAAGCTTCTACGGATTCCAAAGGCTAACAATCCCCCCAACACTACCCACAACCCCAACACACTGAAAAAGACCTCGAGCCTAGATTTTAGAAGCAATACTAAATAGACCCTCCACCGATAATTTAGATTCTTGAAGAAAAACAACATATGACTTATGCACCTACACCAAATCCCGAATAGCTTTTTGACGAGGTAAGCTATTCAAACCTCTCACATTCAATGAAATAACAATCCTTTAGAGAGAGAAGAAAAGTAAGACTCCAAAGTTTTAACCACCCCACTCTCAACCAATGTTTCTCCCTCCACATGAAGTTTATCTGCATCTTTCTTCCTACCCATCTTAACCGGCTTCGCAGGGACCCCTTTTTTAAAGTTCTTTTGGAGTAACCCTAAATAAGGATCATGCTTGGAACCATTTCCTCTACCAGTATTCAATAAATCAACCAAAAGAGGCTCATATCCTTTCACTCCATGTCGCACCTCCGAAATAGGAACAATTATCAGGGCTGTGTCCAAAGAAGGATCTGTTACTTCTTCTTGCCCATTATGGTCCAGCACCTCAATCACATTTTGAGCATCCATATTCAAATTACCATTCATTCCTTCATCAAGAAATGCCAACTCATCCAAGGCATCAAAATTATTATGTAAGCCATCCATTTGTCTATCAGTAAAGGTCCGCTTCAACCCTTTTCCTTTATTACGAGTCTTAACCGGAACAAAGCCTTCTTTATCCGCCCCACTAACATGCATGGGACCACTCCCCTGACCAGGCCCAACATCTTGCGTAACTGACTTCCCACCAGAAGATTGCATATTTATATTTTTAGATCCAGATGATTTATTCTCAGGTATTTTAGGAAATTTACGCTGAAGATGCCTGTACTCATGAGAAAACTAGCAACGAAAAGGAATATTTTCATAGTCTAATTGTTGAACCCAAGAAAAATACCCAACACATATTTTCATAGAATCGGGCAGAGGCTTAGTTAAATCCAACTCAACACAAATACAGGTACATGAGACTACCTTTTTTCTAAAGTTTGTTGAGACGGTCCCATAGGTTTGCCTAACAATAATGCAATCATGTGCAAAATATTTGTCTGCCAAAGCTCCAAAGGCAACCATGAAAGCTAAACCCACACGGGAACCCGAGAAGGAATCTCCTCATTCGGATTAAAACCCATGTGCCAAGGTTTAATAAACAGACCAGTCTGCTTGTAAAAGTACGACCCCCCTCAAAAGCCCTATTCTGGTCTTCCAAGAAATAAAACACCACCAAAAAGAAATTATTAGCTCTCCTCAGGATTTCCATATCGCCAACTGGGTTCCAAGTACTCCTGGCCCATGTTTCAAACGCCAAGAAAGGGATGCGAATACCCAAAAATTTGCATATTAAAGCATGATTTTGCATATAATCCACATCCTCTGCAATTGACTCATGTTGAATCACAAGAACAGGCCGCTTCCCAACCCTTTCCAAGCATTCATTAACTCGCTTTGCACGAAACACTCCTTCCAAAGAAGAACCACCTGGGACTGAAGAGTTATCATCCGCATTATGCCAAACAAAAGAAGAGCTTGAGCCACAAAGGGCTTCCTTAAAGGAGACATTATTTCGAAATTGGATACCTCCAGACAAAGCCATGACTATCCCACACTTGGGTCAAGAAAAGACACTCTCGCACAGCAACAACCCACCCCAAAAACTAATAAAATATTCACCCTCGCAATCAAAAGAAGGCACCGAATCAAAAGAAGGAGAAAAATCCCACATGCAGGCACTCGCAGAGGCATGCAAGCCTGTGCGAGGCTCATGCAACGCACAACAACTCCATCGCCATCAAGATTCTCCTTATCATATCCACATATATATCTTTAAATTTTATTTTATTATATTATTAATAAGTAATTAATTATCCTACACCAAATAGTTAATGTAGCAAGGTTCAAATCTCATAGCTCAATGCAATTAAGCCGATGTAAAAAAAGAAAGTGTAATCCTTTCAAAACCATATTTTTAAAAATAAATAAATAAATAATCAATCATCAAATGCCATGAGCTCAGGTGATAAAAAAAATGATCTTCTAATTGTAAAGACCTAGGTTTAAATTTTAACAAACAATATATACATAATGGTTGGTTGTGGTTGGTTGTGGTTTGTTAAAATACTATCTTAATATGATTATAATGTAATACATATAAGGCACACTTTAATCTCATTTATGGATATAAAACGTAGGTAATATAAAATTTTAGTTTTGCTTAAATAGAATTTTGTCTTTATAAAAAAATGATTTGACTCTTGGATATATGGAAATAATAAAAAATTTAATGTTTGACTTTTATTTTTTATTTTTTTCAAAATAACAACAATATATAAAGCCAATGAGTCCTTGGTTGGTTGGACAAATTGTTGATGTAGCGAGGATTCAAATCTTGGCATCACCAAATAGCTCAATGTGACATAAAAGAAAAATGTAATGTTTTCAAAACCTTACTTTAAATATATATAAAAAGAGAGAAAATATAACATTTTCTCTCTTTTCATCCGCCCTGTGGGTTGGGGCGTGGGTTGTTTCCCCCTTTATATATTATATATATATATATATAATATATTTATAAAAAATAAAATTTTTAATTTATTATATTAAATATAGTTGATAATAATATTTTTAAATAAATTTTATAATATTATAAAAATGTTTTAAGTTGAAATTTTAAATTTGACAAAATATTTAGCATAAAAAATTAATAATAAAATATGGAAAAAAAATAATATTTCTGTTTTTTAAAAGCAATAATAAAATATAAATAATAATTCTAATGTAATATATTAAATTGTATTTATATTTATAAGAGTACGTAAAATATACTTAAAGTTGTCATTTGATGAGATTATTTTATTTCATATAAATAATTTAAAATTAAATGTTTTATAAGTTTTGTTCTTTTATAATAATACTTTGTAAAAACAGTTTTAATTTTATTATATTAAATCTTGGTTGCACTCAATAAATCATAAATTTAAATTACATTTTAATATTAAAAGATGATTTTAAAAAATAAATGCAAAAATGTTCAAATAAATTTGATAACTCATTTTGCAAAGTATATCTTTTATTCATTAAAAATTATAAATATTATCACGTTTTATTTATGTTTATTAAATAAATATTTTAAATGAACTTTTTTAATATGAAAGACATATTGTAAAATAATTTTTAAAATACTAAAAATTTGTAAAATATATGTAATTGTATTTTTATATAATTTACTTTATAAAAGATAAATATTCATTAAATAATTCTTAAATTATAAATGATACAACTATTAATTTATAAAAAATGGTAAAAGTTCAATTTTATTTTGAAACTTTATTAGATTAATTTAGTATAGTATATATAAATTTAAGAAAAGGGAATAACAATTTAAAAAAAAAATCGTTTCATTTAACCTCAATTTTATCTCTGAAAAATATAATAAAATTATTTAACAAATTTTTATTTATTCATAAATTTTCTCTCTTCTGTTCCTTTCAATTTGCGTGTTCTGCACCTCGACGACTTGGAACTTCCGGACTCTATTCAAAGTCGTTTAGTGGAGGTAGGTCGGTTATGTCTTTCTTTTACGTGTTTTACAACTCAAAGACTTCGAACTTTTTAACTCTATTCAAAATCCTTTAATGGAGGTAGCTACTTCATGACTTTCGTTGTGCATCTTCTTCAACTCCAAGACTTGAAACTTTCCCGTTTTTCAAACTCTATTCAAAAGCGTTTGCTGGTGGTAGCTAGGTTAGGTAGTAGCTAGGTTAGGTAGGTTATGACTTTTCTTTAGAATGTTGTCCAGCTGCAACCGGACGACTGAACTTTCAAACTCTATTCAAAAGGGCTTAGTGGAGAATAAGATAGGAGAATAAGATAGGATGATAACTATTTGAAGTGTTGTTTGCGAGGGTTAGTTAGATTGGCAAAAAGTTGGGCACTTACTAAAAGGAGACTTAGGTTCAAACTTTGGGACATGTTCATTTAGGGTTTGATTAGAATCCGTTAAGTGTGCGCCACCTTGATGACGGTTGGCATATCCTGAGCCATCGGAAGTCTCCCTCACTCCGGGTCATTTTACCGAGGCGAGGTAGGGGTTATAGTGGTAGCTCTATGATTTGACGTTACTACGGAGACAATGTGATTTGACCTTGTGACCAATAGTTCAAAAAGGAAAGGTAGTTGCCAATTCTCCTATGCATCAAAAAAGTATATATATAAATTTGAAATGTTATTTCTACAAATAATTTTTTTTTTTTTTAAATTAAAAATTATTTTAATTAAGACATAAAATTTCACTTCGTCACATGTATATTACTTTTCAATAATTTTTAAATTATAAATAATAAAACAATTTATTTATAAAAATATAAAAATTAATTTTATTTTGAAACTTTATTAGATTAATTTTGTTCCGTATATATAAATTAGAAAAGGGGATAACAATTTTATATTGAACATCGTTTACAAATATCAACGCTCGTTCTAGTAAACACGAGGAATCAACTTCATAACCACATGGATGACAATAACTAGGCAACTGCCATTACACCAATTTTAAAAAAACTTTTCATAGATATATGTAACCTCAATTTTATCTCCTACAAATATAATAAAAAAATTTAACAAGTTTTTATTTATTCTTAAAATTATTTATAAATTTCAAAATTATTAAATCATTTAATCATATTATTTTCGATATTGTAAAAATAATATAATTTATATAAATAAAATTTTTATTTGTAGATAAAGTGTTTTTCTTATGCTAATGATGTAATACTAAAAAACATAAACAAAGATATTAAATAAAAATAAAATATTATGTTAGAGTTGTGGAGGCCAAGTTGTGAAGCGACTACGACAACTAGGTTGTGAAGCATATTTGTATAGACAGGTGATGTGCTAGGGTTGTGGAGGCCACATAACAAATTTGTGTGGATAGACAATAAAAAATTACAAGTGTTGTATTAGGGTTGTGGAGGTCAAGTTGTGAAGCGAATATGTGCAACATTATGCTACGACAGCTAGGTTGTGAAGCAAATCTATGCATACGGGTGTTGTGTTAGGTGTTGTGCTAGGTTGTGAAGCAGATTTGTGCAGACGAGTGTTGTGTTAAGGTTATGGAGGTAATGGATTTGTGTGGACGAAAAATAAAAAATCACGGGTGTTGTATTAGGGTTGTGGAGGCCAAGTTGTGAAGCAAATTTGTGTAGCATTGTGCTATGACAACTAGGTTGTGAAGCATATTTGTGCAGAAGGGTGTTGTGCTAGGGTTGTGGAGGTCACATAACAGATCTATGTGGATGAACAATAAAAAATTATGGGTGTTGTATTAGGGTTGTGGAGGCCAAGTTGTGAAGCGGATCTGTGAAGCACTATGCTACAGTAGCTAGGTTGTGAAGCAAATCGGTGTAGATTTTTAGGTTTCAAAGGAGCATTGCAGAGGAGGCATATGAGCATTGTAGAGAAGGTGGATGCCTAGTCGGGTAGCTTCGACCCCATTGTTGAAGAAGCTAAGTCCGTGAAGGCGGATCTATTTGACTCTCGTGACCCCTCCTTTTCATTTGAATGGGAGGAGTGGGATCCTAGTAAGCTCAAAGGTGGGACCAATAGAACCTACGGGGAGGACCCCATCCCCCCTAGTGCACCTTCGTATGCAAAAGTGGTCGCTGGCATTAATGGAGGATATGACACCCTCTTCGATATTTCTCTTGTGTCAAACCAGATCCATATCCTCGATAGCTTGATTGATAATATCCTAAAATATGGGTTGTGGAATCTTGTGGAAAAATTCCAAGGTAGGAGGTCGGATATTGATGCTCTGAGGAGATGGGCTTTGGTAAGATGGAGACCTATTGGTTCTCTTGAAATTGTGGTCATCCCAAGAAATTTTTTCCTTATTAGACTCAATTGTGAGGAGGAATCCAAGCGGATCTTGGAAGGGGGTCCATGTTTTTTTGGCAAACAAGGTTTATTTTTGCATAAATGGGCCCCATATTTTAATCCCCTAACGTAGAGCATTAATCTTATCCCACTATGGGTCAAGCTACCAGACTTCCCACTTCATCTTTGGCATAAGAGCATCTTCCAAGCTATTGCTAAGACAATTGAGGATTTGATTTCATTCTATCATACTACATGTTCCAAATCTTGAATGCTCTATATTAGTATGTGTGTCATGGCAGATATCGAGAAAGATCTGCCAAGCTATATTGAGCTCTTTTCTCACCTTAGCACCTGGGTTCAGAACATTAAATATGAAAATAAACCCCAAGTTTGCTAGGAGTGTGGTAAGGGTGGGCACCATAAGAGCTTATACCCCCTGCATCCTAAAGCTCTGAGTACTTCAACGGGACATAAGGAAAACAATAAGAAGCTTAGTGAAAAGTGGGTGCCTAAGAGAAACCCACAAAAAATGAAAGGAAAAGATCCAATTTTTATTTCTCAAGTTGGGCTCAGTGAGGAATTATAGGAGGAAGCCCTTCTTCCATCAAACATGTTTGATGGAGAGGAGGAGTTGAACAGGGTTCCTGTGAAGAGAAGGGAAGTGAGCCCAATAGCGGGGGATATTGTTCAACTTCCTAAATTTGGGGAGAGTGGAGAAGAGGTAAGTCCCTCTAGTCTTATCCTCCAAAATTCCTTTGACTATCTTGACATTGATGATCCGACTCTTCAATAGTTAATGGAAAGCTCTCTAGCCTCTCCAAAACCTGTGTTTGAGAAAGGCTCTCCAGGTCCAAAGACCAAAAGTCACAAGAAAGCTTATATTGATGTAGGGGTCGAAAGGAAAGTGGGGAGACCTAGCAACAGAGCGCTCAGGAAAAGGGAGATTGACTCTAAAATTGCTAACGAAGTACAACCCCTTCTAACGGATAGTTTTGAGGCTCTGCATCTCAAAGAGAATGAGGCAGTTTCAATCATGGATACTTGGAACAAATGTATTCAAGAGTATGGCCTAAAAAAAGGATTTCTTCATTGGGGGTAAAAAAAAGGTTGGCATACCTCCTAAGACCTCACTGAGAAGGGCTTCCAACAAGTGATTTTTGGTTGTTTTTGGTTCAGTTGTTTGTTAGGTTGGATGTTGTTGTTGTAGATCTACTCCAGTTTTAGACAGGATTCTTGGCTCTTTGGTTCTCTGAGCAGGCCTTAGTTCCAGTGGTGAGGCCTAGTTCCCAGATTCAAGGCCTTAGTGGTGGGCGGGATCTTCAAATTTTGAACTTTGAATTTGAATGCAACTTTGGGCAGGATTTTCAAATTCTAATTTTAAATCTTGAATTTGAATGTTGTTTTGGGTGCTGATTTATCCTATGTTGATTCTTGTTGCCAGCTGATTGTTTGACCGTGACAATCTCTTATATTTGCTTGATAAAATCTGCAACTTATTTGTTAGGAGGTTGCTTCATTGGATTTTCGAGTTGGATTCATGGAATCCAACTCAATCTTTCTTGGTATCTTATTGCTAGATCTAAAGTTTGGAGATGCCTTTCAAAACTTTACTTGTAATGGGTTCAAAAACCTTTTAAAACCTCTTCTACTATCAATCACAAAATATATATAAAATATGATATTAAAACTTTAATTGATAATTTGTTTTTAATAATTAAAATCGCTTTTATATATGTTTTATTATTTTATTCTAATGTATGTGGGGTCTACCTTTCCTCGGCTCTTTGCCTATTATTTTTAAAAAATAAAAATAAACCATGAAATCCAAGGCGGGTGATCCAATGGCTAGTTATGTCCAAAATGAAACGGACCGTATTGTCGACGAATATCAGATGAACAGGCGGCTTCTGTCTCACCTTCATATTTGTTGGTTTCTCTCTCCTCTTCCTTTCAATTAAAAGCTACCCTTTTGGGTGTTCTACACCTCGACGACTTGGAACTTTCAGACTCTATTCAAAGTCGTTTAGTGGAACTTTCGGACTCTATTCAAAGTCGTTTAGTGGAGGTAGGTCGGTTATGTCTTTCTTTTACATCTTTTACAACTCAAACACTCACAACTTTTAAGCTCTATTCAAAATCCTTTAATGACGGTAGGTACGTTATGACTTTCGTTTTGCATCTTCTCCAACTCCCCGTTTTTCAAACTCTATTCGAAGGCGTTTGCTGATTGTAGGTAGAATATGACTTTTCTTTAGCTTGTTGTCCACGTGCAACCGGACGACTGGAACTTTCTAACTCTATTCAGAGCCGGTTAGTGGTAACTAAGATAGGATGATAACTATCCTTCATGTTTAATGTGTGGCTTGGATTTTTGTATGATTTGTTATTTTCTTACTTTTTAAAGTCTTGATCATGATGTTTAATGTGTGGCTTGGATTTTTATATGAGGTTATTTTCTTACTTAAAAAAAAATTGTCTTTTTAAGTGAGGCATTTCCATTTTAACGACAACAAATTGTTGTTTATTTCCACTTTTAATAAGATCAATCAAACAAGATAGAACCTTTATTTTGTTTTTTAAGTAATACTTCTTATACACATTCATTATGGGGATTGAACCCAAGTATACTCTCATTAAAAAAATTTATTAAAATAATTTTTGTGACTTCCCTCTAGATAGTGGTATATCCAGATGGGATAACATTGTCGGCCACCTAAGAGCAGCTCTCTAGGTTTCTTTCTAACCTAAAAGTTTTAAGGGTGAGTGCATAGCCGAGTTGGTGTGAGGTGGTCAGTTGAGGAACATGATTCGTACGGTGCGGATCCACACAACTCTGGTTCAAATCACACTGGTTTACCATAAACCCTTTTTACAAAAGGAGATACAAAAAATATCTTGTTGCTTCCCTCTAGATAGTGGTATACCCGATGGGACAACATCGTTGGCCACCTAAGAGCGGCTTTTGAGGTTTCTTTCTAACCTAAAACTTTTATCCACCTTTGTAGCACAAGTGGAGAATGTGAGCTTGGCCGCGTTGAACGGGAGGTCCACAGTTTGAACCTCTACTATGTGAAAGGGGACACAAAAAAATATCTTGTGGCTTTCCTCTAGATAGTGGTATACCCAGATGGGACAACATGTAGGCCACTTAAGAGTGTCTCTTGAGGTTTATTTCTTACCTAAAAGTTTTGGTTCGCCTTTGTAGTGCAAGTGGAGAAGGCGATCTTGGCCCCATTGAATGGAAGGTCCATGGTTCGAACCTCTACGATGCGAAGGGGGACACAAAAAATCTCTTGTGGCTTCCTCTAGATAGTGGTATACTTGGATGAGATGGCATTGTCGACCACCTAGGAGCGGCTCTTGAGGTTTCTTTCTAACCTAAAAAAAATTATCCGCCTTTGTAGCGCAAGTGGAGAAGATGAGCCTGACCCTATTGAATGGGAGGTCCATGGTTCGAACCTCTATGATGCAAAGGAGGACACAAAAAATATCTCTTGTGGCTTCCCTCTAGATAGTGGTATACCTGTATGGGATGACATTTTCGGCCACCTAAGAGTGGCTCTAGAGGTTTCTTTCTAACTTAAAAGTTATGTCACAGGGAGGACAATGCAACGGTTCGAGCTTTGGCTCTTCTTCGAGAGGTCCAAGGTTCAAACCGTGGCGTGGGCAAGTGTGTAAGGGGTGGGTGTGTGTATGGTTGTGTGTTTGACCCCTATTGATAAGTTTAGCTCTCCCCCTTATGAGAGGTCATGGTTGGAATGGGGATGCCTAGCCTTGAGCGTCGGTCGTAGGGGTTTCTCACACTAACCTAATAAAAAAATAATTTAATTTTCTATTTTCCTTTAGATACCTTCACTTGAAGCATTAATTTATTTTTAAATTATATTTTATTTATTATTATTTTTAATTAATATATTTAAAATATTTTATCAAGTTTTAATTAATATATTGTTTAATTATTTTTTATTCTTTCAAAATAACAACAATATATATAATATAACATTTTAATTTATTATATCAAATATCTATTGTATTTCTCATTTTTTTCTTTGGGAAAGGGGTGTAAACCCTAGGTGCAATCAAGCAATGGAACAAAGCAAAAAAATTGGCTAGAGTCTTCACGAAAGGGATGCAAACCCCAAGTGAAGTCAAGCATTGAAGGAAGAGGATTGTTCGTAGATCGTCTCTTCAATCTGTGAGAAAGCATTTTCAATTAGAAGAAATATCTCTGAAGGATCTTTGGGTTCACGCGTGGATGAATCTCTACCCTCTATCAAGATTTTAGAGGATGAATTTGGGTTGGAATTGATCATGAAGTCCAAACAATTATCTACAAACTCAAGGGCAAAAGACCAAGTCTGGAGGAGCTCAAAGGATACATTAAAGATTGGTGGACCAATACAAAATTTCAAGTAACTCTCCTACCCAAAAAAATATTTTCTATTTCCTTTTCTAATTTAACGAATAGAGATAAGGTAATGGATTATAGATTTAATTGTTTTTTTGAACAAAGGGGTATCTATATAAGACCTTGGACTCCTAGTTTCAACCCCTTTACAAAAGAATTTAATGGCTTCCCAGTCTGGGTGAATCTTTATGCTCTCATTGTGGAGTTTTGAGAGAAAATATTCACCAAAATCAGTAATGCTACTGGTGCATTCCAATATATGGATGCCCAAACAAAGGAAAATTTGTCCAGTAAAATTAATATGAGTAAAACAAGATTGGTTGTTTGGATGGATGGATGTTTCAGTTCCTAGGCCTCAATCTATTACTATCTCCTCAAGCAAATGGGAATGAATCCAAATTATTGAATATGAAAACTTCTCCCTAAGATGTTATGGTTATTAGTAATATGACCACTTGAAGAAGAGATGTCTAGTCATCTGATCATGCCCTGATTCCTCCTTTGTGGAGTAGAAGGCCCTACATGTGAATGATTTAAAACCTTTAAATGTCTCAGTTCAAAAGAAAGAAGCTCAACCTCCAAATGCACCAATTGTCCAACGAGAATCATGTAAGCAACAAAAGACTCAACCCCAAAAGAAGAATTTTAATTAGATCATTGATAAAAACCAAATGGTTACTAAAGACCATCTAGATGGTTCCATGGAAAATATTAGCACCTCAGATGGTATTCTTGAAGCTAATTATGAAATAATCGATGATGGTTAATTTTATGAAAATGAAGATCATACAAAATGTGTTACAACTAGATATTACCTCACGAGCTTGAAGTGTAAAAATTCATTCACAGATCTGGCCACTCTAAAGGAGGAAGAACCTCTACTACAGAAGAAAAATAATCATTGAATTGATTTCCTCTTTGATGGATGATTTTTATGTTTTTTTCCCTTCTATATATTGGATTTATGTGTCATGTAAGGGTTGTTCTTGTTGTTAGTTCCTTAAAAAAAAAGGTTGACTATGGAAACTTAGCAATTTGAGGAAGATGTAGAATATCTTTGATAGAAAGACAAATATGGGTATGCTTTAATTAACTTGTTAGAAATGTAATGAGAGCAATGTAATATTTTGTTTTTGTAATGGGAGTGGCCCCCAATAGAAGCCACATATAGCTTATTAAAAAAAAAAAAAATTATTGTATTTGATATTAATGTTTTTGAATAAATTTTATGATATTGCAAACATGTTTTAAATTGAAATTTTAAATTTGAAAAATACTTAGCATAAAATTTTAATTATAAAACATGAAAAAAGTATAATTTTTTATTGGTTAAATGTAATAAAAACTTTAAAATTTGTTTTTTTATTAGATTCAAGAAGGGGTTTGAAAGG
The DNA here is from genome assembly GCA_028583015.1 of Wollemia nobilis. Taxonomy (NCBI): domain Eukaryota; kingdom Viridiplantae; phylum Streptophyta; class Pinopsida; order Araucariales; family Araucariaceae; genus Wollemia; species Wollemia nobilis. The sequence continues at coordinate 30,323 of JAQPPZ010000950.1, forward strand.
CTCCTCGTACCTTTTACAGAGTAGATAAGGCAACTAGAGGGACCCCAAGCCACTAACAATAGGATAGAGCCATGATAAGATGACTACATGAGAAACTAAAAAGAGAAATTGAAACACGATTCGACAAACCAAGATCCAAGAAACAAAGAACACAACCCTATCCTAAGGATCCAAAATGAACAAAGAGGGTTAAACATATCGTGAATGCCAAGAAAACCTCAGAATCCACAAATCCATCAAATCTGACCCCATAACTTTCCCACCCAATCTTGGAAAACTTTAAATTCAAAATTACATTACAGTTTACCGCTCAAGCCTTGGAAACGTGAATGTACTCCAAGAAAATTCAAAAAAATAAAAATAAAAATTTCTTGCCCACACCAAGAAAAATATTTCCATAGTGGAAACACAAACCTGAGCCAAGGAATTTTAAAAAGACTAATTTTATAGTTTCCTCGTTCACCTCTACCTTAGCAATTTTATTCTTTTCCCAACCCGACATAGAGGTCATGAAAGGGAATGCCTACCATAGAATCATATGAATCATGATACAATCCCCATTATCTAGCACTAAAACACCAAGGCCAATATTAAAACCCTTGAAAGTTGGAATCCTACTCACAACAACAAATATAATTTGCACCATCTTCCATCCTATAACAGAGACCGTAGAAGATAAATTCCACAGAAACAACTTAGGATTCATGCTCTTAGGATCCATATTTCTAGGCAAAACATCTCTAGGATTAGCCAAAGAAGCACTAATTGTTGAAATCCCATTCACCTTTGCCTTAGCAATTTGATTCTTTCTCAACTCGACACATAGGCCATGGAAGGGAATGCTTGCCATAGAATTGCAAGAATCACAAGACGATCCCCATTCTAAGATAGTAAAACACTAAGGCCAACATTCAAACCCTTGAAGGTTGGAACCCTACTCACAACAACAAATATAATTTACACCATCTTCTGACCCAAAATAGGGATTGTAGAAAAGAAATCCCACAAAAACAACTTAGGATCCACGCTCTTAGGATCCATGTTCTTGGGCATAACATATCTAGAAACAACCAAAGAAGCATCGACAATCGAGATCTTGCATGCAAAAACACTAACAAACTGGGAAATGCTCCTACACATAGCATACTTCTTACAAACCTCCAAACTCTCATCCAAAAACAACAAAAGAAAAAGCTTCTAGCCTAAGACAAGAAACAAGCACAAGACTTCCAAAAATGAATTCTTAGGATTCATGGGATCCAAGGGGTCTAGATCAACCCCAATCCATGTTGGAACCAGACCTACCTGCACATTGAAAACAACATCGCTCCAGCTCCCTCTCCCTCTTGCCATTTCCTGATCTATTGATTTGAATGACACTATAGGGCTTAGACTGTCAAAGTTGTTCCCAGATCTGACCCCATATTCGTGGGTTTGCATTGGAGGATTGGTAGATCCGTCTGTGGTCTGCTTGATGGAGTCCACCATGGACCCGCGATAGAGTGACCCATATTCCACAAAAGTGATGGATCCGTTATCATCCGAGTTTTTGCAGAAAACAATTGTGTTTTCCATCGAAGATGCCTTGTTGTCCACCGATCCACCCGTACCTCCGAGATCGAAGGTGTTGGCTTCCAAACCGGATCCACCATACGTTTTAAAATATTTATAATTTATAAAATATATTATATAAAATTTAATTTATAAATGATAAATATGTATTTAGTTTTTTTTTTAATGTTACTTGATATAACTATTAGTTTATAAAAAAAAAAAAAGTTTAATTTTATTTTAAAATCTTGCTAAATTTAATGAGATTATTTTGTATAGTATATATAAACTAAAGAAAAGGTGATAAGATGATTTTAGAAAGAAACTTTTCATAAATTTATGTTTCTTAAAAAATATAATAAAAAATATATATAATAAAACTCTTTAACATGTTTTTTATTTATTCTTAAATTTATTTATAAATATAAAGATCATCAAACCATTTAATTGATGATGTAAAATATATATAATTTTATTTGTAGATAAATTGTTTTTAATATATATATTTAATAAAAATAAAATATAATGTTAAACCTTTTATTGATAACTAATTTTTAATAATTTAATTATTTTTTATAAGTTTGTTTTCTATTTCATTCTTTTTTTTATATATTGAACATCGTTTACAAATATTTACAAATATCGACGCTCGTTCGAGCAAACACAAGAGGAATCTACCTCACAACCACATGGATGATAATAACTAGGCAAATGCCATTACACCAAATGCCATTCGGCTTCTATTTCATTCTTTGTCTTGCATTTTTTAAAATTAAAAACAAACCATGTTTGTGATAGATATAGATCAGTATTTGGATTTTATTTAGGAAACCCAAGTTTAAAATATTTCGGACGAAGTTTTTTTTTAAATCCACACTTTACTTTAAGATTAAGCCTATGAATTTTGTAAACAAGTCTTTCCATAAAAGGGGACAGTACTAGCACCATAAAATCATCCAGATTTCGTGTATTCTCTCCACTTTATCTACATAAAAGTGGCATTCTCTCCACTTTATCTACATAAAAGTGGCAGGCATTTTTACACTTTGTATAGATCAACCTAGGGTTCCATTAAGAGTCCGGTGAAGCTTTATAAATTATAATAAATATTTTTTTAATTGATAGAGAGGTTTTGAAAGGACCCAAAACCTTTTACAGAGAAAAATAGATGTGAACCCAATTGGGATCAACATCAAAATCCAAACAATATAAATAATCATCTAGGAAAACCCAATCAAACCATCCAAAAAGATAAAAAGGGAAACCTAACAGTTCCTAACAAATCCAGTAAACCCAAAAAATGGACAAGAGAAACTATCAAAACAAGAAAACTGTGAAAAAGAACCATGCAAACCAGAACAAGAAACCATAACTGTTACTTGATCTGAAATTGACCTGCATCTCATAATTCTCATGAGGAATCAAAATACCATGTAGCAAGTGATTATTCCTAGGCTAGATGCAAGGGAGACTCATTTAGTATCCAATAGGCTTATTTGGACCATCATACTTGCTAAAATAAACAAATTATGTCACCATGGTTTACCTCCATGAGTTCCACTGGGAAGTCAGATCACCAAACACAAAGGGATTCTTCCAAAACTCTTTTATTTGCAAGTAAATCTGTTGCTTTATTTCCTTCTCTATACATGTGTTGGATAATGATGTTTGCATACCTGCCTAGTAAGATTTTACATTCATTAATCATATTGTGAACACTCCATGGCGGGACTTGATTTCCTCTAAGTCAATTGATAGCAAGCATGGAATCACCTTCAACAATGATGTGGTCACAATAAAACTCCTGCATAATTATCAAACCTTGGTACATAGCTCACTTTTGCAAGGTTGTTGGACTAAATCCCAATATTGTCTGCATAAGCAAAGATTATTTGACCCTTATCATTTTTTATAATGCCCCTAGCATCGACCATCTCAGGATTTCCTTTTGTTGTGCCATCAAAATTTAGTTTTAACCAACCAACCCGAGGAGGAATACACTTAATAATAGATCTATCAATGTGGGTTTGGAAGGCCAAAAAAGGATTGCACTTAAACTTGAACATATTAAACAAGCGAGTTTCAATGCCATGTTTAGGGATTTCAGATGTAGAAACAAGTTGGGCGTTCTTCGAGGCAAGAGTGATGACACGGTGGAAGACATACCAAGGATCATTGCTCAAATCATTAAACACTCTATTATTACACTCCAACCATACTTGCCACAGGTAATTATGCAGACAAGTGGACCAAAGGAACTTTAGTTGGGGATTGGAAAATGGATTTGGCCATTGTTCTAATAATTGGCAAAGGGATGATAATTGAACCCATACAATGCTATAGAGATCAAAGAGGGAGTTCAATATGGCAACGGAGAAAGGACATTCCAAGAACAAAAGAAAGGTTGTCTCCTAATTAGACTTACAAAGAACACAACAATTGGTGATGTGCATGCCTCTTTTAATGAGATTACCAATAGTTAAAATTTTATTCTGAAAGGTAAGCCAAGAAAATAACCTTACCTTTGGAATTAAGTGCTTAATCCAGACAAGTTTTGCATAGGCCCATGACTCTGCTGGAGGATCTTGAATGTGATATGCAATTTTGACTATGAATTGACCATCCTCGTAAAGTTTCCAGACATGAGTATCTTTGAACTGGATGCTTGGAATGCCACATACACTTAGTAGTTTTGATATTTCTATTGCATCATTTTTAAGTTCATTTCTAAGGTTATTGGTAGGAATAATTTTCCATTACCTACAATTGGACATTTGAGAAATAAAATTAGCCACTCTACTTCCAAACAATTGGTCTATGATAGGTTTCAAAATGGTAAGATTTAGTTGTTTTATTAGTGAATGGTCCTTCAACCAGGAGTCTTCCCTACCAGATCCAAGTCGCCACCTTTGGCCTTTTTTGACAATTTCTCTAATATGGATGACCGAGTTCCAAAAGTGAGATCCACTAGAAATGGGAAATTATTCCAAGAAGGAATTATGCTAGACGTATTTACCTTTGATGATATCCATCCATGAGACTTGAGATTATTTGGCAATTATCCATCCCTGTTTGTCGAAGAGGGACAGGTTCATTTGGTGAACTTTCCTGAAGCCTAGTCCACATTTATATTTATTAGAGCATACTTTATCCCAAGCTACCAATGGTAGTGTATTGCAGTTTTCATTCCGCGACCAAAAGAATTTTCTTTGTATTTTCTCAATCTTCTAACATATTGAGGTCAGAACTTTGAAGACGGACATGAAGAAGACCAAAATGCTTTGGAGGCTTGCTTAGACAAGAGTTGTCTTGGCAACTTGACTCAACAAGGCTTTTTCCAGCTAGCTAATTTCTTGAGAATTCTGTCAATAGCATTGTTCCACATCACATCTATCATATTGTCGTGAAATAGGGGTATGCCAAGATATATAGAAGGAAGACTTAAAATATTGCATTCCAATATTCTTGCTATGTTTTTTTGCCTAGGAATAGGGGTGTTTAGGAAAAATATTTTGCTCTTGTCAAAATTGACCTTCTAGCTAGCAAGTTGTTCATAAAAGTTTAAGTTGGTTTTGATTTTTTTTGCTTCAGGAACAAAATAAATAGTGGTCAAAATTGTATCATCTACAAATTATTGGTGTGTAACAACCCTAGATCTTGAAGATGGTTTTATGCCAAAGAGGAGATCAAGAGAACTCACTTGTTTAAGGGATCTTCCAAGGGATTTGGTCATAATGATGAAGAGAAAGAGAGGGAGTGGGTCCCCTTGCCTTAAACCTTTGGAGCTCTTGAAAAAACCTGTAGTAGAACCATTAACAAGGACAAAAAACCAGGTAGAAATTAAACATTCTTTAATTAGGGCAATCCACTCATCATGGAATTCAAATTTAGCAAGGACAGTAAAGAGAAATTCCTAGGATACCCGATCAAATGCTTTGTTCATATCAAGTTTAAAGAAAAGACCAGGTTTCTTGCTCTTGGAAATTGAGTGGATGAGTTTATGGATTGTTATTATACCATCAATGATATATCTCCCTCGGACATAGCTCCCTTGGAAATGATCTATAATGGTTGGAAGGGCTTCTTTGAGCCTATTAGCAATGACCTTTGAGATGAGCTTATAAAATACATTGTAAAGAATTATTGGTCTGAAATCAGATAATGGATTTACTATTATGGGATTTTGAAACGAGTATCAAGAAAGTTGAGTTAACGTCCCTGGGTGACGATTTATTCTATTGGAAATCTAGAACAACTGTAGAAATATCTTGGCCCACTATATCCTAGAAGTGCTAGAAGAACCTAGGAGTAAAGTCATTAGGTCCAGTAGCTTTATCGGTTTGCATAGAAAACATTGCATCTCTGATTTCATCATTGGTGAAAGCTTTCAGGAGGCTATTATTGAACTCCTGGGATATGAGAGTTAGAATATTTTGCAGAAGAGTAATTCTAGCTTGAGGTTGACAAGGAGGGAAAGGCCCTAAAATATTTTCAAAGGGTGACACAACCTCTTCCCTAATCTCATGAATGTTGGAGGTTATTGTACCATCACTTCTAGATACTTTTTAAATTTTATTATTGCTTCTATGTCTAAGTGTGGATGTGTGAAATAATTTGGTGTTGGAATCACCTTCCTTTAGCCATAGGACATGAGATTTGTACCTCCAGAAAACCTCTTCCCTAGAAAGGATGTTGTGATACTTTGATAGAAGTTATTTTTATCTTTGCCTCATCAGATTCCAAACTTCAATTTTGAATATTTATTTCTAGGACATTCAATTGATTAGTAATATCTTGTTTGCCTTGGAAAATATTCCCAAAGATTTCAGTGTTCCATGCTTTCAGGTTGTTTTTGATAAAGCGTAGTTTTTTGTCAATTTGAGTTATAGGTGATCTTGAAAAAACTTACTCTACCATTCAAAAATGTAGTTCCAAAGCCCTCATGTTGTAACCACATTGATTCAAACCTGAAGGGTGTTTTGAATGTTGTGCCTTGCCTATTTTTTTAAGACTATAGGACTAAATTTGATCCAATTTTTGGAAGAGTGTGAAGGGTGGCATCACCAAAAAATTGGATTGCTTCCTTGGATACCAAGAATCTATCAAGCCTTGTTTGGGTGAGCTGGTTTCCTATTATTCAGTTGCTCCAAGTATATATTACCCCTTTTAATTGAATTTCCATGAGTTCATTCTGTTCCACAAACTATGCAAATTCTTCAAAGCACCTAGATGTGATTGGGTTCCCTCCTTTCTTATCTGAAGGATAGAGTGGGCTATGAAATCACCTTTGAGCATCTAAGGATGGTTCTATAAATTGCTTCTCATTTGGATTAAAGTGTTCCATGTGGCCTTACGACCTCTTGGATCATTGGGAGAGTAGATGTTTGACATGATCCATTGAGCTTGGATGTCTTTGTTATAAAATAGAATATTTATTATTCTTGCTGAATTGAAGATGATCCTGCCTTATACAATATCTAGGTTCCAAAAACACATAAGGCCACTAGATGATCCACGAGATGGAATATAAATTAAAGCACTATCTTTCCACATAGACTTACCAATTTTATCACTATTATCCATATAAATTTTGTTTTTCTGTAGTAAAATGATATTGGGTTTATTTTCTTTACTCATGGAACTGACCATATGTTTTTGGATTACCCATTGAGGCCTGTCACATTCCATGAGAGGATATTCATCTATGGTTTCTTGAAGAATATTTCCTCCCTGCTAGAGTTTAGAGGAGGCTTGAATCATTTTCCATCATCTACCAGGACTTTAGTATTTGATTGTTCTATAAGAGTTGATATTAAAGTAGACTGAACACCATTAGCGATATCATTCTCAGTTTCCTTGCACCTTATTTCTTGACTAGTTGGTCTTCATTTCTTTTTTCATTACCTACATCAACAACTAGTTTCTTTTGGCTCCTTATCACCTTTTTGGGAAACAGAGTAATTCTTGAAGAACAGGGAAATAGGGGAAATCATTGATGAGTTTCAGAGACTCGCTGGATAACGAAAGACCTGATTATCTTGACCTGGCAGGGGACTGATTTCTATTAGGGATGGCATCCATTTTTTGGATAGGATTGGGGAGGGATGGTATGAATGAATAGGATCATTGGCTATTAATTATAAGCTTGCTAGTATTTATGGTCGAAAGGGGACACCTTTACATTAGTATATTCTACATCATATTTAAAATGTTAAACTATTGCTCTAAGACATAGGTTATCCATATTTTAAAGGGAAAACCATGTTTTATCCATATTTTCATAGTGTGTATACATTGAATATGTCTATCATTTCTTTATGTTTTTTTTTTAATTTACATGGTGGAATCGGTAGCTGCCACAAATTCGGGCAGGCTGTCCAGCTTTTATGGCCACCATAGTATTCTACGATGTCCACCTCGAAAGCCACCACACAGATCTTCGTGCAATCCACCCCTATAACCACCATGCCACAATCATTTTAAACCTTTAACGTAGTTGAAAGCACCAGGAAAGGAAAACGTGTTCAGTTCGACGAGGCCCGAGATTTGAAGCTCGGACCTCTACCTTCTTTACGGGGTTTGGTCGACCCAATTGGTCTACACCTCGAACCTAATCATTTATTTATGTTAGGAGTTAAGAAGTATAATTTATTCTATTCCATAAAGGATGACAATAACATAGGCAGATTTTTAACATGTTTTGCAAATGACACAACAAGAATATAAAATCTTACTTTAGCAACCAATACAAGGAACTAATAGTAAAATTTGGATATTACATTCATATATTGAGGTAAATATCATCTCAAATTACTTTGTTATTAAAAATATTTTAGTAAGAATTGATATTTTATATTGATGATTCTTATTGTATTTTTATCTATCAATTTTATATTTTGAGGTTATATTACTTGAAATACATAATGGTGGTTGGAATGAACACTCATAAATGGGTTACTTGTTTACTTTCCATTGTCATCGTTTTAAAGTAGAAAATCGTTGCCTATAGGATTAACATTCAACGCGTCAAAAATTTATACCCATAAATGGTGCAATAAGGTTGAATTGCCATCTAAAACAAGAAAAGTAATTTTTAAAAGGAGTGAAGAATTCACATTAAATTTTAGAGAGGGTATGCTTATGATATACTTTTAGAAAAAGGTCATATAGTTAGATTTATTTAAAAAATATATACTTTTACCTTAATGCAAAAGTAAATTTATATTTAATTACAAATTATTAAATTTATTTTAGAATACAAATGAAAAAATATATATATGAGATGTTGAAATAAAACCCCTCGTCTTCCGCTGGTGAAGCTTAGAGGAATACTTTTCAATCGCTACTCAAGAATGCTGGCAACGGCCCAAATGCTCACCGTGTTAATGGATGCCTCCCGCAATCCGCTTCCAGACCAAAGATTGTTATCGAACCCAAGCTGGTCGGATACAATCGTCTACCGAGCTAACCATGACTTGATCTGCAAATTCATGGGCATCCGACCTACTCTAAATTTTTTGCATACCTGGGTTCGACAGAACTGGGAGCCACAAGGTGAGTACTCTTTATGGCCAATAAGCAATGGGTATTTCATCATTAGTTTTTCTTCTTTAGCAGATAGAAACAGAGCATTTGAATCAGAAAAGAGAAACCACGGACCAGCAGGGTTATTTGTTCAACCCTGGAGAGTGGGCTTCGACCCTCGCATTGAACCCATGGCTATTCCGGTCTGGATCCGACTGTATGCTCTCCCGATGGAGTTTTGGGGTGAGCAGGTTCTAGAAATAATAGGTAATTCCCTAGGCAGATATATAGGAGTCTCTAAAGATACCATAGAGGGAAATACAGCTGTTTTTTCCAGAATCTATGTAGAAATGGACATTAGCCAGCCTTTATCAGCTGAGGTGGAACTTGAGTTGGCAGGAGTACCCTGGATCCAGCAGTTAGACTATGAGGCCCTACCTTTCAGGTGCAGAGTGTGCCATAAGCATGGACATTTGGCAAGGTTCTGTCCTAACACCTTGAGCACAAAAGCAAAGACTCCGACTGGAATGCCAAGCCGCCCTAGAGAGGGTAAGCCCACCCCTGTCAATGAACCTTCCAACACTTCTCCAGGTCCTGATGTCCAAAAGGATGGCTTTGAACAGCCGAAACGAAGGAGAAACAAAAAGAAAAATGGCAAGGAGCAGATGCAACTCAAGCCAAACAATCGGTATGAAATTTTTAAGTCATTAGTGGATCTGGAAGACCAAGTCATGGAGGGAGTGGATGGGAATGGTGAGATTAATTTCACTCACTCTCAAGATTCCCCTTCATCCATTCCTGTAGTCGAACAGGTGACTGTACCCTCTGAGAGTCTGCAGTCAGAGAACCCAGGGGCATTGGTGATACACTCCCCAACACAGTCGGCTATTAGAGATATCACCATGGGCAATGCAGATAAAAATAGAGAAAGGCCAACTTTAGGGATCACTCAGGTGGAGAAGAGATCTAAAAATAGTAACTCTCAAGGAGCGGGAAGAAAATCCAATAAGGAACTACTTACAGCACAAGGAGATAAACTGATCAATGGAGGATCGGTGCGGTCAATTGATTCTTACTGCTCCCAAGGTTTTCAATGATTATACATTCCTGGAATGTTAGGGGTTTAAACAGTAGAACCCATCAATATGTTATTCAAAAACTCTTAGGGAAGTATAAAACAGATTTTTTGCTTATCCAGGAGACAAAAATGTCGCTTGATCTTATGAGTAAAACTGTTAACAGGATTTGGAGGGGCGCTGGTTATATGGATGTGGCTGCCCAAGGTGCCTCAGGGGGGATTTTCACTCTTTGGAACCCCCTGGAATGGATTGCTTTAGAACATATAGCCTGGAGGGGTGTTCTCACATCTTACTTTAGGAATATTGTCACAGCTGAGCATGTTTTAATTACAAATTTCTATGGGGCTCAAAGCCTTGATGGCTAGAGGCTCCAATGGAAAGTTGTTCACAACATGAGGTCCTCAAGACAAGTTTTTGACTGGATCATTGCTGGAGACTTTAATGCCAAATTATCTGCTCGGGATCAGGAAGGTGGAACCCCTGTTTTGGACCCGGGGGACAGGCTTCTGATTGCCCAGGTCCAGGCTTTTCACTTAGTGGATATCCAAGGCCCTGGAACTTTTTTCACTTGGACTAACAAGAGGAGGGAGCCACACTATAGGAAGGTAAAGTTGGATCGCTTTCTGGTCTCAAAGGAGGCATTTGTTAAGTGGAATGTCAAATTCCATATTTTGGACGACAATATTTTCGATCATTCTCCCATCCTGCTGGAGGGTGGGACTCTGACAGGGCAGTACCACAAACCGTTTAGATTTGAGAATTTTTGGCTACAAAAGGAGGACCTTCATGAGAAAATTCCGCAATGGTGGGAAGAAGGTCGTCCACCTTTTGGGACAACAATGTTTAAATTTCACAAACAGCTTCATTTTTTCAAACGTAAATTGAAACAGTGGAGGCACGCCAATAGGTCGGATTTCCAGCTGCAAAGAGCCCCCTTGATGGCCCGCTGGGAGGAGGTGCAGAAACAATTCAGGGAAGGATTAATTACTGAACAACTTAAAACTGAAGATGATGCCTTGCGCAAAGCTGTTGAGGACATTGATAACCAAGAGGAAATTTATTGGAAACAGCGGGCTAGAAATTCTTGGTTATTGGAAGGAGATAGAAATACAAAATTTTTCCATCGATCAGCCTATGCTAGAAGACAGATGAATAACATGGTAGTTCTACAAGATGAGAATGGACACTCCTATGATACTCTTCCTGGTATGCACTCCCACTCAGTGGATTATTTCTCCAAGCTTTTTGCAGAAAATAGGGAGCAAGATGTGGGGGCTCAAAATGAAGTTCTTGAAGTTATTCCCCCTATTATCACTCAGGAAGAAAATTAGGTTCTTCTTAGACCCATTGATAGAGATGAATTGAAGAGTGTGGTCTTTGGAATGAGCACAGGCAAATCTCCTGGTCCTGACGGTTTTCCTATTGAGTTTTTCCAGGCCTTTTGGGATACCTTGGAGGAAGATGTTTTGGTTGTTATAGAGGAGTCCAGAACCAATAAGAGAATGCTTAAGGCACTAAATAATACATTCATCACTTTAATTCCAAAGGGGGAGGAAGGGGCTCATATCTCTGACTTCAGACCTATTGCCTTATGTAATGTGATTTATAAAATTATCACAAAGATAATAGCTGAACATCTTAAACCTCTCCTTCATAACATCATCTCCTCAGAACAAGGGGGATTTGTTGAGGGTAGACAAATCTTGGATGGAGTGGTTCTTGCCCAAGAGGCTATTCATTCAATGCAAAACTCTGGTAACAAAGGAATGTTCATCAAACTGGATATGTCCAAGGCTTATGATAGAGTGGAGTGGGGCTTCCTGTCAAGGATGTTGGCTGCCTTTGGTTTTTCCCAGGACTGGATAGACTGGGTTATGAGCTGTGTTTCCACGCCTTCTTATTCTGTTCTAATTAAGGGGCTTCCCTCGCCTCCTTTTGGAGCCTCTCGTGGTCTCCGACAAGGGGACACTTGCTCTCCCTATCTATTCCTTATCTTGGCTAAAGGATTAGGTAGACTCTTCTTGAGAAGAAGACGTCAAGGCCAGTTAACAGGTATTAAGGTTGGTGCAGAAATTCTGACTCATTTACAATTTGTGGATGATACTGGCCTGGTTGGAGTGGCCAGTCTCAGGGAAGCTATGGGAATCAGAGATTCTCTTAATGTTTACCTTAGGGCCTCCAATCAAGTTATCAATGACAGAAAATCCAAAGTGGTCTTTTTCAACCTTGACCAAAGGCTACAGGACAGAATTATAGAGATTTTGGGCTTCACTAGAACATCTCTTCCTATAGTCTACTTGGGGGTTCCTTTGCACTTCAAGAAACTAAAAATTGACATTTGGAAAGATCTCTTGGATGGCTTCAAAGATAGAATGAACCATTGGTCTCATAAATGGTTAAGCTATGGCGGTCGATTAACCTTCTTACAGTCAGTTATTCAAGCCATGCCAATTTATAAATTCTCTATCCTGGCTGCCCCACCTTCTATTTGGAAAGAGCTGGACAAATTGGCCAGAAGATTCTTATGGGAAGGTGCGAAAGGTGAGAGGAAATGGGCCTTGGTTGGCTGGGACAAAGTTACACAGCCCAAAGAAAAAGGAGGGCTGGGATTGAGAAGCTCTAAACTCAACAACAAAGCCTTAGCAGGTAAATTGTATTGGAGATGGATCTCCCAGCCATCATCATTATTCAATAGAATCTTAACCAGCAAATATCTGGGCCAAGTTCACCCCTTTGACGTAAGCCGCTTCCCTTTGGAGGGTAATGGATCCCTAGTTTGGCAAGCTCTCAAGTTGGGCTCTCAAGTTATTAAGGACCAATTGTTCTGGAAAGTGGGACGTGGGGAGAAGGCACGTTTCTGGATTGACTCTTGGGACCAGTATCCACCCATCATTGCTGATTTTCCTGAATTGCTTCCAATTAAAACTGCCATAGAATCCTAGGGCTGGGTCACTATGGAGAATTACTTCAACACTAGCCAATTAGGTGAGTATAAATTCAAGAAGTTTAAGTGGTTGGAGGAGTGGCCTGTCACAATCCCTCCAGAGCTAGCAACCATTTTGACCAACATCTTGACAGCTAGGTTTCTCATGGGCAGAGATGAAGATGATGAGTTAGCTTGGGGCCATGGGAACCTTGGGGTTTATACAGTGAAGGCTAGATATGTTCAGATCCTCCCAGAGCCTCCCCCGCATTCATTTTCGATTCAAAATTGGAAGAAGATCTGGCATTCCAAGTGCTGGCCGAAAGTGAACTTCTTTGCCTGGCAGTTTATGCACAATGGCATTCTCACCTTTGATAACCTCAGAAAAAGAGGAATCATTGGTCCTTCTCAGTGTATTTTATGTCATAAGAATGAGGAGACTGCTGATCATTTGATGTTTGAGTGCTCTTTCATAGGTCAGATTTGGAATCGGTGGTTCTCTCATTTTAAACTCCAGAGTAATGGCCCTCTAACCCGAAACAATATTTGGAAAAGATGGAAGAAAGGTAGATTTAAATCTAAAGCCCTTCGAATGGGGTGGGATCTTGGTATTTCCTTCATTTGGTGGCAAGTGTGGCTGGAAAGAAACGCTCGAATCTTTAGAGAGACCTCCTCGCTAGAAGGAATATGGCAGGTTATCTAGAGCAAAGTCACAGAGACGGTTGCCATATATGCTGAAGAAGAAATTCTGGCCAAGTTAGAACCACAAGAAGAGAGAGCTGTTGCACAAGTTAGAAAGAACATCGTCAGTTGGAAACCCCCCCAGCAGGCTGGGTTAAAATTAACACAGACGGAGCTGCAAAGGGCAATCCGAGCAATGCTGGAATCGGTGTTGTATGTCGTGATCATGCTGGAAATGTTCTTTATTGGGAACTACAGGGTCTGGGAAGAGCCACCAATAATGAAGCCGAAGCCTATGCTATCAAAATTGCTTCCATCTGGGTTGTCAACCAGGGATACAGAAAGATAATCCTTGAGACGGATTCTCAAATTCTGGTCGGTGCTCTTGATTGTCTGAGGAACTTCGCTTTAAAATCCTGGAAGCTACAGATTTTAGTCTCTCAAATCAAGGATATTTGGAAGGAATTAGAAGATGCGATCCCTATCCATGTGAGTCGTGAATTAAATTCGGCAACCGATTTCCTTACAAAAATGGGTGCGGAAAAGGAGGTAGGAGTACAGCTACACAGTGACATGCCTGTGGAAGATGCTGAGATTCGACAGGGACTTGCAAAATTCTTGAACCAATGAGAAAATTTTATGCAAAGGGTGATTTTCGTCGCGTTTTCGTGACCTGTTGTGCTGTCCCGGCCCTTGGCAGGAAACTGTCACGATATCGCGACAGGTTTCGTCGCCACGGCCCTCGAAAGGTTCCTGTCGTGATTTCGCGACGCTTTGGGCGCAGGGGCAACAAGGAGGAAAACTGTCGCGATATCGCGACAGTTTTTGTGTTTCGGAGACAAGGGGAAAAACCGTCGCGATATCGCGACGTTTTTGTTGACTGGAAGCCAAAAAGAAGAACCGTCACGATTTCGCGACTTTTTCGACGAACTGATGACTTCTGGAAAAGACGTCGCGATTTCGCGACCATTTTGGAGCTTGTGCCTCATGAAGATAATTCGTCGCGATTTCGCGACACTTGGGAGGATTGGTTGCAGAATGGCAATCTTGTCGCGATTTCGCGACACTTCTGGTGGAAAGGTGGCAAAAGGAATATGCATCGCGATATCGCGACATTTTTGAGAGATGACTGCTTTGTGAAGAATCCGCCGCGATATCGCGACATGGCTGGTGGTCAGGGTTTGCTGGCTTTGGCTGTCGCGATTTCGCGACCGGATGCTCGGCTGTGGCTTCGGATGACTTGACTGTCACGATATCGCGCTTGGTTTGCTTCTTGTGCTTTGTGTTTGGAAGTGTTGTCCTCTTGCCCTTTGTTTTGGCTGCTGGCTTCCTAGTTCTTGTTTGGGATGTTTTCGCTCCCTATTGTCTATGCTCTTTGTATTAATATAAGCTTTTCAATTTTTTCAAAAAAAAAAAATAATAATATTAGAAAAATCTAAACTACTAACAAACTCTTTATGGACGTATTTATACATCTCAAGAAGTTAATAGCTTATTAGAAAATTTATTTATTTTTTATTTTATCCTATAGAATATTTTTTTTTTATTATTATTGGATACATTTTTTTTTACTGGATATATGTTCAAATTTTTAGAGTTGTTATTGTATCTTCTATCTGATAGAAGAGACCACTATGGGTGAGGATTGAGACCTCCATGTGGGTCAAGATTAAAACTGTCCACGATTGAAACTGTTGTCCACGATTGAAGCTGTTGTTAGGTTGGCAAGCACTCAAAGTACGATTGAAATTGTTGTTAAGGTGGCAAACACTCAAGGACTTAACGGAACGGAGTCAGGAGGGTCTTTTACTTTTACCCTATATAAGGCTTGCCTTCAAGATTTGAATTTAAGTTTTCTGACAACTTAATACTTACCAATCCACTAACCCTAAAACTATCTACAAGTTTCTATTAATTACTTTAGTCTAAAGTTTAAATAAACTTGTGTGTTATATATAAAAAATATATAAAACAAATGATTTTTTATTAATTAAATATTATTATTTAATAAAAATATAAAAATTAATAAATATTTTTTTGATGTGCAAATAATATAACTTAATTGAATCTGTATTTTCAATTTTGTATATTACTCCGATTCAAACAATCAACTTGAGAGTGAAAATAGGAAAATAGGCAGAACAAAGGGATCCGACGGCTCCGACGAAATAAAAAATTTGGAGAGTGAAAACATAAAAATAGAATTGAAAAGTTGAGCTTGAAGGGTGCAAGAAGAACAACTTATATGAAAAATAATATATGTAAGGAAGGCCCCCAATAAACTTTGAACTGATTTTGGAAGTCATAAAACCGTGGAATAGACTCCATCCAAAAGAAAGGTTACAAAGTACGAATATACAAACGTCACAATGTTTAGCTTTAGCTTTTAACTTTCACGTGTTTTCGATGTCCTGTACGTACTTAAGAAGATTATTTCCTCGAAACATCTTCGGACATCAGAAATCAACGTATCAGTAAAATTAAAATTGAAAATACGGGAAGTGAAAGTGCACGCCAGCCGTCCATCACTTTCTCCGAAGTCTTCAAATTCGCGTGTTAGAAGAAAAACGAAAAATGGACGGGAAGTGGAAGTGAACGTCAGCCGTCCGTCCATTACTTTCTCCGATATCGTCAATCCGTGTGGTAGAAAAAGTTGAAGAAAAAATAGACGCGAAATGGTTGATGACTTTATTCCTATGGTCAAATCCGCGTGTGAGAGAAAATAAAAAATGGGTGGTAGAAGTGGACGTCCGAGTCCATGACTTTCTTAGCCATCGTCAAATCCGCGTGGTAGCAAAGACAACATGGAAAAAAAAAAACGGGAACTGAAAGTGGACGTTCGAGTCCGTGACTTTATACCATATCTTCAAATCCGCGTGTTAGAGAAAATAAAATATGGACGGCAAGGAGGTTGGACCATGACTTTACACGACATCGTTGGAGAAAGTAAAAATGGACGGAACTGGAAGTGACGTCAGGCGTCCATAACTCTCTAATATGCGTGTTCCAAAAGGGTATTAATACGAAACGAAATTCCATAAAAATAAAAATGGTCGGGATAAGAGTGGAAGTGAACGTCAGTCTTCTGTGACTTTTATGGATACGAGATACTTCATGCAACACATATGCCATATTATTCGAATAAAATCAATATATATTTAACCCTTTTTCATATACAAGCCACAAACATATTTTTTTTAGTAATTTATTGTAGGATTCAAAACACAGGTTGCTTCTACTAAACTCATTTCACTTTGTTATTGTTGATCCAACATGAAGGGGACTACTGGTCGTCCAAGATTGGTATCGTCAAGATTGGTATCGTCATCGTCGCACGCATTCCCCTCCCCTCGTTCAGAATATACTACCACCTTTACAAACAGACTACCCCTTTACAAACAAACTATCCGAAAGTTTGAACTTGGATGTATTCTTGGTAAATGCTTGACCAAACAACCACTTACCAAAAAAAAACACAAACATATTACTAACTACGCTAAAGTCTTTATGTTATTATTATTATTATTGAATACATGAAAAAGAGTTACAGGTTTTAATAATAGAGCAAAGAAGCCTCGTGCAATATTCATGTCCAAAGTTAAATTTTATATATTTTTGATAGTATAAATAAAGTAAATATATTATTATTTATTTTAAAATTTTGATTTTAATTTATATTATTTAAAAATTAAAGTTTATTTTTTATTTTTTAATAAGGATTAGAAATTTTATATAATAATATAAATAATTTTTTTTTTTTAATTTTAATGAAGTTTAACTTTTTAAATATTTATAATAAAAAATAAATTTTTAGCAATAATCAAAATAATCTACATTAGTAATAGGTATCATATAGTATCTGCTATTTATTTTTTACATTATTTTTATTATATGGATATTTGAGTGATTTAATAGATAATAAGAAGAAGTAAAGACTGGTAACAATAATAAAGCATCTAAGTTTCAAAGGGACAAAAAAGTATTATGGAACTAAGAAGTAAATACTGGCAACAATAATAAAACATCTAAGTTTCAAAGGGACAAAAAAGTATTATGAAACTAATATATATATATATATATATATATATATATATATATATATATATATATATATATATATATATAAATAAATAAAGAAAAACTACTCACAAAATTAAACTCAAAGTTGTGTTCATAAATAAAAGTGGTTGTTTGTTTGATCTATGAGAGCCATTAAAATGCATTTACAATTAAAAGGGTTATGAAATAAAAAGCATATTTTATTTTTTTAGTGTTTATTGAGTTAAGGTATTATGTCATGGATTATGGTTAAAGTTTATGAAAAAAAGAATGTTAGAAAAAAAAAAGTTCCAAGGGGGACAGCACAAGGGTTTAAGCTTTGTTTTTTTTTCGAGAGGTCCAAGGTTCAAACTGTTACATGGGTGAGTATGCGAGAAGGTGGGTGTGTGTTCATAAAATATATATATATATATATATATATAAGAAAAGAGAGAAATTATCAATCATTTTTCAATTTTAAAAAACAATCTTTAAAATGAGAAGTATATGATTCACATTCAATTTTAGAGAGGGCATGCTTATAATACCTTTTGCAAAAAATGCAAATCCAAGAAATTGATTTATGACAAACTATTCTCTTAAAAGCTTTTTAAAGCTTTTTAGTTCAACGTAAAATCAATATTAAAATTTGCAATTATCAAATATTAAATAAGAAAAAATGATACAATCATGGAAAAGACACACATTAAAAAAAATAAAATGAGACATGAAGAGGACTAAACTAACAAAAAGCAATGCAATTTGTAGTATCCAAATAGACCATTCTTTAATGGAAATGTGTCATGGTTTTTTCTTGAGATGGTTATATTTTTTTGTGTTTTACAACTCATAAATATTTAGAAAGTTTAAAATATATTTTATATACTTATTTAATAAAATTTTAACAATTTTTTAATTGAAAATAATAAAATACTAATCCAAATGATAATTATAAACAAAATAAAAAATTTAAATATTTAAAAATAAGTAATCTTATATAAATGATTTTGCACCATAAAAACAACTTTGCTACCAATAAACAAGACAAAATTAGTCAATTTTTAAATGTAGGTAAAATAAGTGCTCAAAAGCATTTATAAGTATTTATTTACAATTGACTATATCTTCCCTCCATCGTTACAAAATACCAAATGGATGTAGAGAACTAAATTTGCTTAGGCAAATTATACTTGGTGCTTCATTAGTGATAGAGGCACACAAGTTGTTAAATACCACTATAAAATGTTCGCTCAAGTCTACCCAAAGGGGGTCATAAGATTCGAAGTAGCATTTCTTGGTGCTACTAATCTCATACCTCGAATCCAACCTGTTGCATAAGACATCAGTGATAATGGTACATAGGCTACAAAATACCACTAATAAAAGGATCACCCAAGTCCTCCCAAGGGGGTCCTTACATTTAAAGTTATTTTTTAGGTCAAATAATTACTTAATGTGTGAAATATTAATGGAGAAGTGTGAAAATTTGGAGTTGTAGATGGTTTAAAAATATATATACTTGTTAAGGTGAGATCATGGAGGCCTCGACCTCATATGATCTAGGAAACTTATTTTGCTCGTTAATAAGAATCCCTTGTACAAATTATCCTAAAAAGTTATTACCATTTAATTTTGAATCTAACAAGTTTGATATAAGTTTTATGCTCAATAAATTTAGTATTTAGTATTCATGGTGGTATTTGTGTTGTGTTGGAGCATGGTATTTTCAAGGATTACATATCATCTTTCTTTCTTAGTATAATTGGTCAATTGAGTAGTAGTTAAGGCAACCCCAAGTCAAGTTGGTTATGTTTTTTCTTTTTTCAAGCTCTCAAACTCTTTTTAAAGTTGCTTCCATGTTGGTGTATTTTCTCTCTATTGGATATACTATTTTTCAAGGATATATAACATTACAACAAAATAATTAGCATACAATTGGTTGAAAATATTGTGGTAACATGTAAAGTGATAATGATTATTATAATCATAAAGATTTAAAAATATTAGTTATTAATTTTTTTCATAGGCTTGGTTTGACTTCTTAATTATAATGACAAATATCTTAATATATTTAAAATATTTAAACTAGATGAAATATATAAAATTTATTAAACATTTTTTATTTTATGGAAGATAGGATTTTGAAAGGATCCCAAAACCTTTTACAACAAAGAAGCATAAGCTTCCAAGGAAGAACCAAGAGAAACCAACAAGGAGTGAACCCACCTAAGGGAGTCAAGAAACAAACACAAACTTAAACTGAAAAATATTAGGGACCTCCCTGTTCTAACTTTGAGTTGTACACAAATTTAGCACCTTGAACTTGTAAAAAACTTCATCAGTTGTTTAAAGGTCTAGGGACAAAACTACATTAACAAACTCTAGGATAAGATCTCTTTCCCCTAGCAAAGGGTTGGGAAGGTTTACAATTTCTAACATCCATCTTGAATAGAGACTGAGAGCCATTAGTGATCTCTAACTCAATCTCATTTTTCCTCATAGCTTTAATTGATCGTGTTCCAACATTACGTTCTACCCCAACATCTACAAATTATTTTTTTAAGACTTCTTGGATTAGGGCCAAGAAATCTCTTCTCCAAGAAGGATTTCAAGGGACATTTATAACTTCTAGTTTTAGGGCATGGGGACCCTTTCTCTAGTTTCATTAAACATTGCATAATGTTGAAACTTGACGTATTTATTTATTTTAAATATGCTTATATTCCATTAACAAAACCTAGTGGACAAAAATGATGGGTCATGATATTCTATGTTACATAATTTAATTATAGGTGGAAGATTCACATATCTGAAAAATATTTTTTCAAAATTAATGGATCCAAAATTAATGAATGTTTTTATACTACAACCATATAAAAGACACACGTGAAAGAAAATGGAAGGAAATAAGATATAAATAGGATTATATTAGCAAAAGTAATGAATATTTGAGCATCCAAATAAACCATCCTTTACAAAAAAAAGTTATTGTAGACACCAAAACAGCACCAATTCGATTATGTGACTGCAAACACTGATCTCTTTGACAAACACAGCCCCCAGGGCAGCCCTCAGAGGTTAAACAGTGGTCTTAACCACTTTCATAGCAATTTTGTAAGGTCAAGAAGCAATTTGGCACACTTGGACACTTTGCCCAGTATTCGGCTCACCCGGGACGAATTCAAAATAGAATCCGTCCCACCCCAGGACAAATTCTGAATCCGTCCCTGGGTGGGATGAATTCTAAGCTTAACGGGCAAAAAGGCAAAGGGTGCCAAGTGGCATCCCAGAACAGTCAGTTAAGGACTCCTGCCTTGCACACGTGTGTAGGTTGACAGAGGGGTCGTTAGAAGACTGTTACAAAAGGCATTTATCAAAGCTCAAGTCAACGGAGGACTCCCCTCCCTCATGGGAAGACAAGAGTGCCACATGGCGCCTATGACCAACACATGGCATTTGTGCTTCCCTCCCAAAAGAGACCCCATGGGTCTATAAAAGGTGGGACTTTTCTCACCCAAAACATACAGAGTTGAAGGAGTTTTCAAGCAACGAAGTGCTGTCGAGTTGAAGACCCACTTGCATCCATTTTGGTTCACCTTCCCACATCCACCAATCTCTTTTGCAAGGGAGGTTGTTGGGTGGCCTTTGGAAGCTCGAACCTGACCCAAATCCAACACATGGACACCTGAACCAACCAATTCGCCGACCCCCCAATCCTAAAAGGTTTTGGGCCCATCCCTAGTGGATTGGCACCGGAATCAAGTGCCAACGGTGGGAGGCCCACTTGGGCACCCCCGCACTTCCCAAGTCCTATTTTTAGTTTTTGAGCATTTTAGATTACTTTTTAGATTGCATTTTGTGTTATTAGGTTTGATTAACCCATAGCTACAATTTTGTAACTTTTGGTCAGATTCTAGTATGTTTTGTGTTGCTTTGTCGTTTCGCTGACTTGCAGGTGTCGAGGTCAAATTCCCGAGGGTGGAGGCCAAATTGGGATAATCCGACCATCTGGGTCATCCCAAAATGGCCCCAATTACATAACCCCCTTGTTTGCAGGCATTTTGCAGGTCTCGGGATCCGACATTGGAGCAGCAGTAGGTCGGTTTCCCCAACACAAAAGAATTCGTCCCACCCAGGGACGAATTGTAGTCAGAATTCGTCCTGCCCAGGGACGAATTCCAGTTAAAGGTAGATTGGCCAGATGTCTCAGTGGCAGTGGCCTTCTGGTAACTTTTCTTATCTTCTGTCAAGTTTTGAAGCCATTTGGACTCACTGTAATTACTGTTTCAGGCAAATTTTTACATGCATATTTCGTTAGTTTTAGAGAGCAAACGCTTTTCATTTGCGGCAGATGCTACTGACATCTTGGTTGTTTCTTTGTTCGCAGGAGAAGCAGCGGAGGTTAGGAACTCATCGACATCAGCGGCGGCATCATCTTGGCCCGCCCATTGCAATCATGGGCACGCGGAAAGAGGAATCATTCAGTGATTGTAATCAAACTCTATTTGCGCTCCTAGCCCCTGAAAAGGGAGGAGACGTCATTGTAACAGAGATCAAGGGATATTAATGAAAGGGCTGTGTTTTCTCTATTTGCTTGTGTCTCTTCCAATGTGTTTCTTTTCCATTTCATGCAATTTACGTTTCTAGGACTTAAGCGTACTTGATTTTGAATGCAATCGCACTTAGTGTTTCCTTTGCTCGGAATCTCGTGCTTTCAGTGGCGATCACGGTGGGACATGTTCCCTAGTTTTTAAAATCATAGAAACTGATCAAAGTTTGTGTTTGTGCTTGACAGGTACATTTTTTTTGTTGCAGATCGCTATTCGTCTCCGACGGGGACGAATTCTTTTCTGAAATTCGTCGACC
>JAQPPZ010000951.1:0-52044 GCA_028583015.1 Wollemia nobilis
CCTAGCAGTATACCCATCTGTCCCATTAGATCTTCATGAATTAGAGCACTGTGATGTCATCGCGCATGTCTAAGATAGTCCATTTCAATTTAAGATGAAATTTCGGGCAAAGGAAACACTAATTATGCAATGTAAGACGAAATGTAACGCTTTAACCTTATGCACCAAAACAAAGGAAAGAGACAATTTGGAAAAGAAAGAAAAGATGTAAAGAAATCATAGCCCTCTTTATTCAAATATCTTATCCTCGGTTACATAGACGTCTCCTCCCTTTTTAGGGGCTAGGAGCGTTAAATTTGTCTTTGTTACAATGTGTGACTTAGTCTTCCTCCTTCCGCGTGCCCATGATTGCAATGGGCGGGCCAAGATGATGCCGTCGCTGATGTCGATGAGTTCTTAACCTCCGCTGCTTCTCCTACAAACAAAGAAACAACCAAGATGTCAGTAGCATCTGCCACAAATGAAAAGTGTTTGTTCTCTAAAACTAATGAAATATGCATGTAAACATTTGCCTGAAACAGTAAATACAGTGAGTCCAAATGGCTTCAAAACTTGACAGAAGATAGGAAAAGTTACCAGAAGGCCACTGCCACTGAGACAGCTGGCCAATCTACCTTCAACTAGAATTCGTCCCTGGGCGAGACGACTTCGACCGCAATCCGTCCCTGGGTGGGACGAATTCTTCCGTGTTGAAGAAACCGACCTGCTGCTGCTCCAATGTCGAATCCCGAGACCTGCAAAACACCTACAAACAGGGGGGTTATGTAATTGGGGCCATTTTGGGATGACCCAGATGGTCGGATTCTCCCAATTTGGCCTCTACCCTCGGGAATTTGATCTCGACACCTGCAAGTCAGCGAAACAACAAAGCGACACAAAACATACTAGAATCTGACCAAAAGTTACAAAATTGTAGCTATGGGTTAATCAAACCTAATAACACAAAATGCAACCTAAAAAAGTAATCTAAAATGCTCTAAAACTTAAAATAGGACTTGGGAAGTGCGGGGGTGCCCAAGTGGGCCTCCCACCGTTGGCACTTGATTTTGGAGCCAATCCACTAGGGATGGGTCCAAAACCTCATAGGATTGGGGGGTCGGCGAATTGGTTGGTTCAGGTGTCCATGTGTTGGATTTGGGTCAGGTTCGAGCTTCCAAAGGCCACCCAACAACCTCCCTTGCAAAAGAGATTGGTGGATGTGGGAAGGTGAACCAAAAGGGATGCAAGTGGGTCTTCAACTCGGCAGAACTTCGTTGCTTGAAAACTCCTTTAACCTATCTATTTGGGTGAGAAAAGTCCCACCTTTTATAGACCCATGGGGTCTCTTTTGGGAGGGAAGCACAAATGCCATGTGTTGGTCATAGGCGCCATGTGGAAGTCTTGTCTTCCCATGAGGGAGGGGAGTCCTCCGTTGACTTGGGCTTTGATAAATGCCTTTTGTGACAGTCTTCTAACGGCCCCTTTGTCCACCTACACACGCGTGCGAGGCAGGAGTCATCAACTGACTGTTTCGGGCTGCCACTTGGCACCATTTGTCTTTTTGCCCGTTAAGCTTAGAATTCGTCCCACCCGGGGATGGATTCGGAATTCGTCCCGGGGTGGGACGGATTCTATTTTGAATCCGTCCTTGGGTGAGACGAATACCGGGCAAAGTGTCCAAGTGTGCCAAATTGCTTCTTGACCTTACAAAATTGCTATGAAAGTGGTTAAGACCACTGTTTAACCTCTGAGGGCTGCCCTGGGGGCTGTGTTTGTCAAAGCGATCAGTGTTTGCAGTCACATAATCGGATTGGTGCTGTTTTGGTGTCTACACTCTTAAATCCAATGCGGACGCCATTCATCTTTTCCAGGTTATCCTTACTCTTTTCGACGAAAACGGAAAATTACCGGTGTGTGCTACGGGTCAGTGTTGCATTTGGCAATTTAATTTAAAGGAATTCAATCCTCATTGTGGTAAGTGTAACCCGAAATCCATTGACTTATTGAGCAAAAGCGGGATTGACTTTGAGAAAAACAAACGCGAAGGTATCGATTCAATTGATTTTGCTCAGCTTCTGATGTCTTCGGGGCTTGTTTTAAATAATGATATTACCTTGTTATTTTCTTTGCTGCGTATGACATCGCATACTTGCTGAAGCTTCTCACCGGCCAGAATTTACCGTGGAGAATTTACCGTGGAGGACATAGAGTTTATGATGGAGGAATGCCAACTATCATGGCGAAAGTGTCTCCGAAATATTGCACAACTATCAAGGCCAGAGTCTTAACGCTTCCTGGTGTTAACGCAAGGCATATAATTGTCTTACATAACTTCTAAAATACTCATTGGAAAACAAATGTATAAATTTCAAGAAAATACAGAAGATAACAAAACTTTCAAATCCTGCTGTATGCAAAGTACCAATCCTGCTTATTTGAAACAGGTGGGCCAAGACCTCCACCCAAGTTAACTGAGTGCAATATTTCGTAGAGACTCTGCCCTTGATAGTTGGCATCCTCCATCATAAACTTGATGTTATAGACTGTTGGAAAAAATGTCTATTCCACCGTGTTGGGTAAATTGTGGACGGTGAGAAGCTTCAACAATTATTCGATGTCATACGCACCAGAGAAAATAACAAATGGTAATATCATTATTTAAAACAAGCCCGGAAGACATCAGAAAATTAGCAAAATCAATTGAATCGATACCCTCGCGTTTGTTTTTCTCAAACTCAATCCCGGTTTTGCTAAATAGTTCAATGGATTTTGGGTTACACTTACCACAATGAGGACTAAATTCCTTAAAATTAAATTGCCAAATGCAACACTGACCCGTAGCACACACCGGTAGCTTTCCGTTTTCGTCGAAAAGAGTAAGGATAACCTCGATAAGATGAATGGCGTCCACATTTGATTTCAGAGTGCCGTAAGACCAATCACCCGACGATGGGGTTGGCTAAAGAATACAGGAAATCCTGTGTCAAAGGCAACAAGAGGATAGTGGTTTATTATTTCCCTGATCAACTTAAATTCATCATTCCAATTATCTGCCTAGGCCTTCCTGATAACTTGACCTAACGTCCTTGTACCGCCGTTGCGAGTTGAAAGATATTTCAACATTAAACTTCTTTGTGATTTATTCACCCAAATGAGAACGCCTATTTTTTTTTTTTTTTTTAAAGTGTGGCTATGTTTATATACAACAAGTTGTTTATCTTCGCTTCAAATGATGATCTTGATTTGAGAGAAGGTGAGCTTTGAGTACCGACTGACTAGGTTTTCTTCCATTGAAATAAAGCTTTTCTCCTTTACATGATGCTCTATATTTTAAATGAGAATACTATTGTCTACTTTATATTTAAATTGATTTCAACATGTAGTGTTTCTTTTTTCATAAAGTAATTTTTTGATATCATATTTCATAATATCATGCATTGTATCATGAAAGACATGGATTATGGCTCTTTGTAGTTATATATTTGGATTGTTTGTGCAGATTTATAGTTTTTAGATTTGATGCCCCTATGAGTCGAGGGTAGGAAGTTAGGTGGTAAATGCATCATGCAATGTGCCAAATAATATTTATAATTAGAACACCTTTTTATTTTGATGGTAAATAAAAGATTATATTTTTTTTTAAAGATATAGGGTTCAAAGATGATGTAGCAAGTAAGTCTGATGCAACAAAATGCAATTTTAAAGTGCGTTATTTAATAATTAATTTTAACTAGTCTCCTTTTATCTTTAATTAATTTTAACTTGTCTTCTTTATCGCCCTTGTGGCTTTCTTTGTAGTGCTTGTGGGATCCCGTTAAAATCTTCTTTTATTAATAGTACCCAAAAAATAAATACATTAATAGAAGCAAAATGATTACAGATAAAATATAGTGCTACGATCTAAATTTTGAAAATGGGAATATTGGATTAAAATTTTTTATTTTTATTACCATAGAGGTGGCAGCACTATAGTCCTATGAAAGCATTGTTCGTCCAGAAGAAGCATCACGAGTGCTAAGACTTTTTGGTGGCATTTTCATTTGTTGGAGGTATACATTATTTGTTACCTTACAATAATATTGCAAGAATATTTGTAAATAAATTATATTAGGATGTGTTTTATATTTAGACGGTGTGTTTAATATTTAGGTCCATAGTATGTATCATATAAGTTTGGAGCTATGTGTGTGGTGTCAATTAGGTAAGTGCAAGTTATATATATTAGGTCTCATGTTTGGATGTAGGGAGTTATGAGTAATAATGAAAGACTTTACCTTTATGTAATATTTAGAAGAGAACAAAGGTCAAGAGTGATGCATATGAAAAGTCTCATACATACATACATATATTGAAGATAAAGCTTTATATTATATATCTGACAAGCCTTGCATTTATGCATGCTTTTGTAGATAAATTTTAGATAAAATTTTAGTGTGCTTTTTGAATGTGTTATATGTGGCTTCTGTAGACACCAAAACAGCACCAATCCGATTATGTGACTGCAAACATTGATCGCGTTGACAAACACAGCCCCCAGGGCAGCCCTCAGAGGTCAAACAATGGTCTTAACCACTTTCATAGCAATTTTGTAAGGTCAGGAAGCAATTTGGCACATTTAGACACTTTGCTCACTATTCGTCTCACCCAGGGACGAATACTAACTGGAATTCGTCTCACCCAGGGACGAATTCTGAATTCGTCCCTAGGTAGGACGAATTCTGAGTTTAACGGGCAAAAAGAAGAATGGTGCCAAGTGGCAGCCCGAGACAGTCATTTGATGACTTCTGCCTCGCACGCGTGTGTGGGTGGACAGATAGGCCGTTAGAGGACTGTCACAAGGGCATTTATGAAAGCCCAAGTCAATGGAGGACTCCCCTCCCTCATGGGAAGACATGATTGCCACATGGCACCTATGACCAACACATGGCATTTGTGCTTCCCTCTCAAAAGAGACCCCATGGGTCTATAAAAGGTGGGACTTTTCTCACCCAAGATATACAGGTTGAAGGAGATTTCAAGCAACGAAGTGCTGCCGAGTTGAACACCCACTTGCATCCCCTTTGATTCACCTTCTCACATCCACCAATATCTTTTGCAAGGGAGGTTGTTGGGTGGCTTTTGGAAGCTTGAATCTGACCCAAATCCAACATATGGACACCTGAATCAACCAATTTGCCGACCCCCTCAATCCTAAGAGGTTTTGGACCCATCCCTAGTGGATTGGCTCCGAAATCGAGTGCCAACGGTGGGAGGCCCACTTGGGGCACCCCCGCACTTTCCAAGTTTTTGTTTCAAAAGCATTCTAGATTATTGTTTCAGGTTGCATTTCATGTCATTCTATTTGGTGAATTCATAGCTTCAATTTCATAATATTCTGATCAAATTTTATCATGCTTTGTGTCGCTTTGTTGTTTCACTAACTTGCAGGTGGCGATATCTAATTCCCGAGGATAGAGGCCAAATTGGGAGAATCCGACCATCTGGGTCATCCCAAAATGGCCCCAATTACATAACCCCCTTGTTTGCAGGCATTTTGTAGGTCCCGAGATTCGACATTGGAGCAGCAGTAGGTCGGCTTTTTCAACACAGAAGAATTCGTCCCACCCAGGGACGAATTGCAGTCAGAATTCGTCCTGCCCAGGGACGAATTCCAGTTTAAGGTAGATTGGCCGACTGTCTCAGTGGCAGTGGCCTCCTGGTAATATTTTCTGTCTTCTGTCAAGTTTTCAGGCCATTTGGACTTACTTTACCCACTGTTTTAGACAAATGTTTACATGCATCTTTTGGCGATTTTAGAGAACAAACACTTTTCATTTGCAGCAGGTGCTACTGACATCTTCGTTGTTTCTTTGTTCGCAGGAGGAGCAGCAGAGGTCAAGGACTCATCGACATCAGCGACGGCATCATCTTGGCCCGTCCATTTCAAGTGTGGGCACGCGGGAAGAGGAACCTTAAGTCTCGATTGTAGTCAAATTCTTTTAACGCTCCTAGCCCCCGAAAAGGGAGGAGGCGTATTTGTAACAAGAGATCAAGAAAGTTTAATGAAAGGGCTGTGTTTTCTCCATTTGCTTGTGTCTCTTCCAATGCGTCTCTTTCATTTCATGCAATTTACATTTCTAGGACTTAAGCGTATTTGATTTTGAATGCATCGCAATTAGTGTTTCCTTTGCCCGGAATCTCGTGCTTTCAGTGGCGATCACGGTGGGACACTGTTCCCTGGTTTTTAAAATCACAAAAATTGATTAAATTTTTGTGTTTTGTGTTTGACAGGTACCTTTTTAGTTTCTGACTGTTATTCGTCCTTGACTGTGGCGATTGCTTTATTGAAATTCGTCTGACCCTGAGACGAATTCAAATTCGTCTCTGGGGAGGGACGAATTCCGTTCCGTAATTCGTCTCACCGAGGGACGAATTTCTGTCTGCAACTTTTCGGAGCAAAAATTCAGAAGCAACCGGTCCAGGCAGAGAAGAGGTAGGGATTTTCATAATCTCTGTTAAATTTTCTGTTTTTGTTTCTGTTTCTTTAACTGTTTTCATTTTATCTCGCATTGCATAGGGAAAGTCATTTATGCTTGTTTCATTTTCGTTAAATAAAATGAATCCCACACACTTCACGCAATAATTTTAAACCAAGGAGCTGGTCGTAAGACCCCAGCCCTTGAGCAAGACCAACGGTGGGTTCATCACCACCTTGGCTTAGCTTTGCATCCATTTCCCGATTGTCAACTCGTTATTAGGCGTAAATCCCGACGAAAGCCGACCGAGTGTCGCCGGGGTGATTCCCATGCGCACGAGGATAAGTCTTCTATGGTAGGTGCCATTAACAGGACAATCCCCCTTTCGTACCGCCTACGTACCATGTACCTTCTCGCTCTCACGTACCTATAGTCTCCCTCTCGTAAGGGCGGGTATATAGAGAGGTTGGTATATCGGCCTGGTTGGTATATTGAAGGGGCGACCATTTTGGGAGTTATATGAGCCTTCATTATGCATTTAAACGTTCTTCAAAAACATTCAAAAACAAAACAAAACATCAAAATGCACTAAACCAGTCTAGGGCACACCAATAATCCTTAAAAGAGATAATCACGGTTTGTGTATGCGTGTGTTTAATTCTGCTTAGTGTAGACAAAAAGAAAAATCATCATAAACGAGATAAAAATCTGTTTAGATAGTAGAGAAGCACCGCAATGGTGTACACCCGTAGCCAAGCCCAATCAAGGGCAGAAGCTCCGGAAGGTACACAAGAAGCAGGCACAAGTCGCCTTCGCTTCAGTCTTGAGGATTTGGTCATACCGCCTTATCGGTCTGGCCTACAAAAGAATCCGATTCAGAATCCTCGATGGGGTATGCCCATTCAAAGCAGCCCCTTTCGGGAAGACGCCCTACATGTAGACCTTGATGTAAATAGAGAATCACCTTCTGAGGTTAGACATGAGTGGCCACAGCGCGATGGAGCGCTAGAGAGGCACACTATCCATTTGGAGGGACAACGTGGATATGGTATCCCTTCCTTACCTCCCATCAGAACAGAGAGACAAAATCCAGAGCGTAGGGCTCCTTACACAGGGCGAGCTAACTCCGCCCGCCCCCTTCACACCTATGAGAGGGAGCGCGAGGAAAATCATCGCATTCCTCAAGGACAACAACATACAACGTGGGAACCTTGCGCTTCCGCACCAGCTGGACATCATGATCACCCCTTGAGGCCAGAACCTCGAGTACAGGCCGCCTACCTCGACAGAGGGAAGCGACCCATTGAAATTTTAGATCATCAAAATCGAGGCAAACACATAGGAGGGACATTCGAACCTCCTAAGCAAAATAGGGTAGACCAAATTGACCCGATAGTCGCCCAACATGCCACCCGTCAAGCCCAAATCATGCGGCTTAAACAAAGTCATCAGGAGATAGAGTATCGACACCGCTTGGATAGAGAGCGCATGCAACGCGAAGCGGATGAGCTACGCTATGAACTACCTGAGAGGGAGCCAACCCCTCGCACCCAAAGAGCCGAACAATATGAGAGGCATAATCTGTTGGTGCAAGATAGGTCTCCACGACCTCGTCAAGCTTTGCCTCCGAGACCTCATAGACCCGAGAGGGAGGCAACTCCCCGAAACAATGATGGGTACCTTCAACGAGGACTCGATCAGGGTCATAGGTCTCGCCCAGAGACTCCTCAAGAACTTTACGAGGAGTACGAACCAAAAATAGAATATGTTGAAACTCCCCATCAAGGCAGGAGGGCTGCCATTCGGCCACCCCTCCATAGGCCTCCAGTCTTCCATAACTTACAACGGGAGCAAACAAGAGAGGAAGAAATAAAATCTTTCGATGCATACCAAGCGCTATTAGAGCGTTTGGAGTCTCTGGAGACAAAAGCTGCTGGGCATCAAAAACCCACATTACGTCAACTCCGCAGTAATCCGGTGCATCCCTCAGTGCCTACACCTCTTTACCCCGAGCACTTCAAGTTGCCTCAATTGGCAATCTTTAAAGGTGAAGAGGACGCACAAGAACATGTTACAAGATTTCTAAGCCAATGCTTCGGCATCCAAGATAATGACGCATTGTTGCTTAGAACATTCATAACCACATTCGCAGGCCCTGCCTCGGATTGGTTCACACAACTACCTAAACACAGCATAAGCAACCTAGATCAATTAGTAGATGCGTTTCTTGAACGCTTTGCCTTCAACACAAGGAAGAAGGCATCACTGAGTGATCTGGCGAGCCTCAGGCAATTTGAGGAAGAAACAATGGCAGCATATGGGAATCGATGGAGAGCTTTGCTTTCTAAGTTACCCTACCGTCCCCCTATGTCTGATCTCACGCAGATGTTCGCAAAAAGTTGCTTA
This sequence comes from Wollemia nobilis, assembly GCA_028583015.1. Taxonomy (NCBI): domain Eukaryota; kingdom Viridiplantae; phylum Streptophyta; class Pinopsida; order Araucariales; family Araucariaceae; genus Wollemia; species Wollemia nobilis. The sequence goes on from JAQPPZ010000951.1 coordinate 8,841, forward strand.
AAATCAATCTCTGGTCTATTGTTGTTGCGGCAATACGACAGCTTAGAAGAAGCTTTGGCGCAAGCCAGAGTTATAGAAGAGATTAAGATAGGCGAAGGCGCAATCGCCAAGCCTAAAAAGAAAGAGTGGAATAAAACCACTAAAACCGGGACAACACAATCACAACACGCTCGTAGTCAACCAAGTTGCGATAAATGTTCCCGCGCCCGTGCAAGAAATGCAGCCTCAAAAGGCTAATTACCATGCAATGCCTCCTGCTTATGAAAGAGATAATAGAAGACAGGAGCAGAATCAGCAGCGTCGCCCTAGGCGACAATTCACCCCTTACACGGAGTCCAGGGACTCCCTATTTGACCGCTTGTCAACGGCAAATTTAGTCACTCTGCCAAAAATTCAAAATATAGACCCTAATGCTCCTAAGCCTAGGGGATACAGAGAGGAATTGTATTGTAGATTCCATAGGCGCAGAGGACACGACTTAAATGGATGCTGGAAGTTCAAAGAACTAATCCAAGATTTGATCGACAATAGAACATTGGCCGTGGACAACCCCATAGCGCCAAACAACCAACAAATGGGGGTATTCAAGGACCCTTTGCCTGCCCACGAGGCACAGACAAAACCACTCCAGATTAACGAGGTGCGACAGAATCTTCCCATGCAGGGATTTGTGGGAATGATTAGCATAGTAACAAGGAACAGAAGGTACCCAACAGTTGCCCCCGAGGTAGCTACGAGGGAAGTTCCGACAACATCGCAGCCTCAACAACGCCCAACGCAGTTGCCTCCGCCTAGACCCGAAATCACGATACGGACCAAACTCACGCAGAGTTTGCGGACCACATCGGCTAGGCTGTCCATTTACGAGCTTATTCAACAGTCAGCACCCCATAGGGAAGCTCTTATGGACATTTTAAAAGCCATCGAATTACAACCTCACGAAGCAAATTCTTTCAACAACTTCGTGGGACATGTGAAACAATGTACGGAGCCGGTCATCACATTCAGAGAAGACGAAGTAAAAATGATATCGAATGACATGGCAGATCCACCCCTGCACGTTATCGCGCGGGTCAACGAGATTCCATACAAAAGAGTGTTGGTAGATACTGGCTCGTCCAGTAACATCATTACCACTCCAGCCTTAAAACATTTGAAGCTGCCAGCCTCTCACATCACAGCCTCCACGTACACACTGCGAGCTTTCAACGATGCAATATGCTCGACAGTCGGCACAGTTGTTCTGCCTATCCAGGTAGGACAAAAATCAATACCTACACTGTGCCATGTGTTAGAAGGCGAGATGGCTTATAATATACTGCTAGGGCGGCCTTGGATCAGGGACATGAAGTGTGTCCCTTCGATCGCCCACCAGTGCTTAAAGTATGCTTATGAAGGAGAAATACATGTAGTCCCAATGGACTTAGAGCCCTTCAAGTATTGCAATGCGGTACAATTTATACCTCAATCGACCCTCCCTTCAACGCATTTGGATTTCCAGTTAAATCCATCTAAACAGGGTTCGATACCGCAGGCACCACTGGTGACCAACAAGGCAAAATCCCAGCCAGGTGAAACTTCATCATCTGCTCCTTCATCATCAACGCCACCTGTCATGGCCAAACAGAAGGACAAGGGAAAATAGATCATGGAAGAGGTTAAGCCTCTAGAAGAGAAGTTGCCCACAATTTCAATGATATCAACAGAAGAAACACCTCGCACAACGGAAGTGGAGACTCCTAAAATGCCGAACATGGAATGGACTCAGGAAGGACTCCCGTTTCCTCCCACCCAATCATCAACAATCACTATTGAAATGGCCAGTACGGGCCTGGGGGAATATTTAGTGCAAAATGTTGTGGCGACGCCAGCATTGGAGTCAGTACAAGACATGGGAAGACCTCGCCTTCCCATAGGGACAGTTGTTCCTCTAGGCTACCCTCCAAACCAGATGAATTTCATGTATGGGGGCCTTGATCATGGTCTTGAACCATGCCAACAAAAGGAAGCAGACGAAGAGCCTTTTGTTGAAAACATCAACTATCTATCAAACCCAGATTTTGCCCTAAAATATCTCGGCCAATGCAATTGGCATGGATACGGGCTAGGCAGATATGAGCAAGGGATGCGAGTCCTTTGCCAACCAAGATATCAGATGCCATATGACAAGTCAGGAGTAGGGTTCAATCACCCCCTGCCCTTAGACATCTTGGTTGAAAATATGCAAGGCCTAGAAATAGGCAACAAGGGGGGATTGGCACAAGATCCGTATGCCAATCCAAATACAGAATACACATTGGGAGACTACCTCCCATGGTCAACAAACACCCTTGGAAACAGCAGTAATCCCTCTCCTTTGCTAGAGAGAGGCGAAAGTTCAGAGATTAATCCTCAAAGAGAACATCAACGGCTGTCGGACATCTTTCTGAAATTGTTCCCCTTAGAGGTTCCAGATGAAACAATACAGTGTCAAGAGAGTCAGGTCCCTCCACCAAGAGTGGAACAACCGCAAGGAGACCAGATTAACTTACTGGAACAAGGAGAGCACTCAACGTCGCAAGTAACAGTTGCTGAAGAGGATGAACATTTTTGGGTCTCCGAAAGTGATTCAGAAGATGAGACTGAGATGGACTATCTCAGACATGCGCGACGGCATCACCGCCCTTTAACTCATGAAGATCTAATGGGACAGATGGGCATACCGCTAGGGCATGAATGGTGGGTAGACCCTGCAAGGTGGGACCAAGTATTGGATCCATGGCTCCAAATTCAAGATGAGCATCGTCCACCTCGAGATCCCATCATGACATCAATGCCGAGAAAAGACCCCGCCATCCTTTTCGCAAATAGGGACGAATTCGCACCTAGGGAAGATCCATTCGTGCCCGTTCCCGTAGAGCCAGATCCAGAGTATAGGGAGCATCTAAAAGAATCGAGTTATCACACCCGCGGTTCTGGAGACCAAATTCATTCCATCCACATGATCTCCATTGATTTGACCGCACCCATCCGCAATCCGGCCGATCCATCACAATCATGGCACCTAGACATAGATGCCATCGACTGGGATCGCGTCAATTCACCTTTATCGCCATCAGAGTACTGGCCTTTCGGTGAAATGCTTCATTCCACCCCAAGGACAACTCAAGATATTTTTCAAGCTGAAGAGGGACCCGAGGTTCCAAACGTAGATCTAAACTCAGCTAATGATATCCATTTGATCCCAACTCCACATCAGTTGGAGGACGGATCCCACATGTCAGTTGAGGAAACGACTGACGTAGACATCGGCTTAGACCCAACGAGTCCACAGATTATCAAGCTGGGGGTAAGTCTTTCCCCCGAAGAGCAAGCCGATTACATCGCCCTTCTCAAAGCGAAGAAGGAAGTTTTTGCATGGTCATACAAGGATATGCCAGGACTAGACCCGCAGCTAGTCATGCACAATTTAACGCTTGATCCGACAATCAAGCCTGTAAAGCAAAAACTACGAAAGATGCACCCAACAGTGGCCTTGATGGTCAAAGACGAGTTGCAAAAGCTGTTGGATGCACAGTTTGTCATCTGCGTGGATTATCCGCCATGGCTGTCCAACATGGTTCCCGTCAAGAAGCCCGACGGGAGGATTCGCATATGCACCAATTTTTGAGACCTAAACAAAGCGAGTCCTAAGGATGATTTCCCCTTGCCGAGCATCGACGCGTTGGTAGACGCTACAGCAGGTCACGAAATGCTCTCCCTAATGGATGGCTTCTCAGGATACAATCAAATTCGTATCAATCCTGAGGATCAACTTAAAACGGCGTTCACAACGCCTTGGGGGACATTTTGCTATAAGGTCATGCCTTTTGGCCTTAAAAATGCTGGCGCTACATACCAACGTGCCATGACGTACATCTTCCATGACTACATGCACAAAACTTTGGAAGATTACATGGATGATTTGTTAGCAAAGTCTCTTTTGCGCTCAGATCATCTCGGTGACTTGAGCAAGATTCTCGATCGCCTCATAGAACATAAGGTCAGACTGAATCCCAAGAAGTGCGTATTCGGCGTCACATCTGGAAAACTCTTGGGTTTTATAGTCTCAAAACGAGGCATCGAAGTGGACCCAAAGAAAGTCAAGGCAATCCTTGAAATGGCTCCCCCCACTACCATCAAGCAGCTCAGAAGTCTGCAAGGAAAGGTCGCGTCGATTAAACGCTTCATAGCGCAATTATCTGACAAATGCCGACCCATGAACAAATTATTGCACAAGGGGGTCACATTTCATTGGGATGACGAGTGCCAGTCAACCTTTGACGAAATCAAACAATACTTGGCTTCGCCGCCAGTATTGGCACCACCTAGACCAGGAGTGTCGTTCTACTTATACATCTCAGCCTATCGAGGTGGCACCGGGAGCCATGCTAGCCCGGAAGAATGAACTTCACAAAGAACAGGCTACTTACTATCTTAGCCGCACCCCGGTCGGTTACGAACTTAACTATGCATACGTTGAGAAACTCTCGCTTGGCAAGTGGTGTTTGCTACCAAGAAGCTACGCCACTACATGCCGAGCAACACTACGTATGTTGTGTCTAAGGAGAATCCATTGCGATACATGATGAGTCGTACTTATCATAGTAGTCGCACGGCGAAATGGATCATGTTGTTGACGGAATTTGACATAGAGTTCATTGGGCAAAAATCTATCAAAGGACAAGTCATAGCCGATCAACTAGCAGAGGCTCCTCTTGAAGACGATCAGCCTCTGGTCATAGAACTACCCGATGATGGGGTCTTCCATGTCTCAGAATCGCCAGATTCTGATGAGCCTGAGTCACGAGCCGACATAACCCTATTCTTCGATGGTTCTAAGTGTGAGCAAGGTGGTGGCACAGGAATTGTATTCTTCACACCGCAGGGCGCTCCAATGCCCCTGTCATTTAAATTAAACTTCCAAGGCACCAACAATAATGCAGAATATGAAGCCTTGCTCCTAGGTCTTCGTGACAACAATCGCCATGAACATCAAACGATTGAATATCTTTGGTGATTCGCTGTTAATAGTCAATCAAGTCAAAGGGGTATATCAATGCAAATACCCAGTTTTGAAGGCCTATAAAGCCCTCGTGGACAAATTCCTGGAAAAACTTGAATGGTACGACATCGAGGCACTCCCTCGATCATCGAATCATTTTGCGGACACAATGGCCTCCTTGGGGTCATTAATCCCGCAAGACCTTTCCGGTGACATGACAACCATTCAAGTCAAAACCTTATCGCAATCCGTGATGGAGCGTGCAAGCTCAGACTTGACACCAGGAATCCACATGATCCATATCGAACCATCCTCGGATAAGTTCTTTCGAATCCGAGACCGTCTGAAACATGCCAACTGGGGGTCCTTGTTTTCCCCCACTCCCATTAATAGCAACACAACGCTATTCTTACAAGTTCTATCCCATTCAGCATTTGTTAGGGAAGAACTTCAAAAGGGATTGGCTATTCATACTATCGAGGTTTCCGATCAACAGGACTGGTATTTACCCATCAGAGATTACCTCAAGTTAGGTAATCTTCCCTTTGGATTGACGCACGCCGCAAAACGAACATTCAAGCAGAAAGCGGCTAAGTATGTCTTGATAGGAGACATTTTGTATCGTCGCAGCTATGACGGGATTCTTCTTCATTGCTTGGACAAGCAAGAGTCCACTTGGGCAGTCGCCCAAGCGCACGACGGTACATGTGGTGGCCACTTTAGTGGTATGGCCATTGCAAAGCGCATTCTCCGCATGGGCTATTATTGGCCATCTTTAGAGCGAGATTGTTGCGAATATGTCAAGAAGTGCGTGAAATGTCAACATCATGCCAATTTGATGCACGTACCTTCCTAGGCCCTACAGACAGTCCAGTCTACTTGGCCATTTTTGTAGTGGGGCTTCGATCTAATCGGAAAGATCTCCCCTGCATCGTCAGGCCGTCACACGTTTATCATAACGGCCACAGAGTATTTTACTAAATGGGTGGAAGCAATTCCGTTAACCTCAACGAAAGGACCCCGCATTGTGGAGTTCATCTTGCATAACATCATATGTCATTTTGGTATTCCATCCAAAATAATATCGGATAATGGGCCATCATTCAAGAACAAAGACGTGCGTGCTTTGACCATAAAGTACAAAATTCAGCACAGCTTTTCAACGCCCTATTATCCGCAAGCAAACGGGCAAGCAGAGGCATCAAACAAAACACTAGTGGCCATCCTTAAAAAGACAGTCACAGACAGTCATAAGGATTGGCACATACAAATCCCACTTGCCCTTTGGGCTTATCGCACTAGCATTCGGACGCCAACTGGGGCAACTCCATTTTCGCTCATGTATGGCTCAGAGGCAGTAATGCCTCTCGAGTTGGAAATTCCTTCCCTGCGCATTTCAATGCAGGAGTTCATCGATGATGACACTGCGCGGTAGGCCCGGTTAGACCAACTTACGTTGCTTGACGAACGACGCGTTAATGCTCTCGAGCACTTACGTATCTATCAAGAGCGGCTTAAGAAAGCTTACAACATGAAAGTTCACCTAAGGGACTTTCGGGTTGGTGATTTGGTTCTGAAGGAAAACCAACAAAACTCTAATTTGCCGTCCCACCTGAGGGACAAGTTCACGGCAAATTGGTTAGGTCCATATGTCATTGATAGCAAAATAGGACCTGGGACGTACCGGCTAGCTTCTCTTGATGGTATCAAGGAAACAGAACCCTTGAATATCAGTCATTTACGACCATTTTATATCTAAGAGAGCCATATCCCAAAAATGCTCCAAGGATCCGTAAAATCACTTGGTCAAAACCCAAAAGCTCCAAGGATTATCGCAATCACTTGGTCACCCCCAAAAAGCTCCAAGGATTATCGCAATCACTTGGTCAACCCAAAAAGCTCCAAGGATTATCGCAATCACTTGGTCACCCAAAAAGCTCCAAGGATTATCGCAATCACTTGGTCAACTCCAAAAAGCTCCAAGGATTATCGCAATCACTTGGTCAAACCCAAAAGCTCCAAGGATTATCGCAATCACTTGGTCAAACCCAAAAAGCTCCAAGGATTATCGCAATCACTTGGTCAACCCAAAAGCTCCAAGGATTATCGCAATCACTTGGTCAAACAAACCAAAAGCTCCAAGGATTATCGCAATCACTTGGTCAAACCAAAAAGCTCCAAGGATTATCGCAATCACTTGGTCAAACCCAAAAAGCTCCAAGGATTATCGCAATCACTTGGTCAACCCAAAAGCTCCAAGGATTATCGCAATCACTTGGTCAAACTCCAAAAAGCTCCAAGGATTATCGCAATCACTTGGTCAAACCCAAAAGCTCCAAGGATTATCGCAATCACTTGGTCAAAACCAAAAAGCTCCAAGGATTATCACAATCACTTGGTCAAAAATAAAAAATAATCAAAAACAACAAAAATTTGCATCTCATTTCTAGGCATACTCAAATTCATCAATCGAGAGCTCTTCTCGCACCTCATATTCATATTCACAAAAATCAATCCATCAAAAATACAAAAATATGTAGCTGCATTAAGCATTGCATCCATACATTGCATATTTGTGGTCGAACAGGTCAAAGGCACCATAGGCTGTAATTGCTCTGCTAGTCCATCTTATTCCACACTGTTCCATTGTACAAAAACAACAAAAACACCATGCATTGCTTTTACCACACTAGAGTCAATGGTCTTTTAATGTATCAAGAGTTTTCATGATTCAGTCATCATTTTGCTCTTTAGCCATGTAATGTATCAAGTCAGACAGATTTTACGAAGGTAGAGTCATACTTGAAATACACCTTGTTACGTAACATCCCAACACATATCAAGACACATAAAACAATTCCCAAGTTGTGTGAAAGAAAGATGAAACCTGCAAAGTAATCCAGGTCACCACAAGCGAAACGGTTATCTTGCTCATCCCCCTGTGCGAATGACCCCAAGAATGCTGAGAGTTGGCAAAAGGACAAGCATCCTCCCTACCCAATTCCCTAAGAATCCCTAAAGTTCTCAATAGTTGCAAAACATCAAAAATTTGCAAAATGTCAAAACTCCAAAATTTGACATCCTACAGTGCACACATCAAAGGCACAAGCAATAGTGATTTTCATCACTCCATATCCCCAATCCCTTGCTCAAAAGAAAAACAAATCAAAATAAACAGTGATCTTATCACTACAAACGAGCAAGTATCCCAATATAATTGAAAAAAAGAAGGGAGTTGAACTTGAATCCCTGGAACTCTCAGCATTCTATAAGTCATAAGGCAAGCTTCAGTACCGATTTGGTTGATAGCCTATCGGTAACTGACAGTAATCCTCACGCATGACGATATATCTGTCACATTAATTTGCGTACAGATCAATGTTTGCATGTGGATGAGATAGCTTATGGCATCCTGGATAACACCGCAGATTAATCTAACTAAATACAACAAAGGAGTTAGTGGAGCTAATTAGGTGATCCTCAGTACAGGTTCGGTTGAAAGCCCATCTGGCACTGGCGGTATCCTGATAAATACCACATAAATGAACTCAATTGCACACACAGGGATGTGAAATAGCTTGGTCAAAAACAAGTCCGATTCATACCTTGTTCAAAAGTCTTGTAAGATAAAGTACAGTCGTGGCTAGTGAGTTAAAACAGTCTGAGTCTCAGAAAACCTTAGCTACATTTCTAAACCAACTGCGCTACTTTTCATCATTACAATACCATCAGAAAATACAAAAAGAGAAAACCACATGTATACATACAAGAGCCATACATCATAGCAATCGCCTAAAAATGAAATAAAGAGCGTCTTAAACAGCCTATGGTGCCGTAACCAATCACCACAAATATCATTCATCCATTTCACTTTGCATATCAAAAAGAAATAAAAAACATTTGCATTCATCATAGCATAAGCATTCATCAAAATAAATAAACATGCATACATCCATAGTCATTAGCCATCATGCATAACAAAAATCAAATCATCACATGTAAGAAACCACAATAAAACCGGTATATATATATATATCGTCAAAAAAAAATGCCCGCAGGCTACAAAACTGGTCCTCAGACCCCGCAATCATATCCAAAAACCCAACCTAAAGCGTCGACCACCATAATCACGCAGGATCGGTGCGACGGGAACTACCCCCCGTGGTGTGGGTCCTATGGGACCCTGCAGGGCGGCTACTGCCAGCCCCCGCATCATGCCTGCTACCGCCTCCCTCATCTAATCGTCGACGACGAGATGATGCTGACTGCTCAGTCGCACTATCCCTCGTCCGACGTGAAGATCCACTGACCGAGGGCTCAAGAAGTCACCCACCAAGGCGGATGACCTCCCTCTCCAACTCTATCCGGTGCCGACACCACTCTGCCTCTCGTCGATGATAGTATGACACCGCATCGTCACGCTGTGCCAAAACCCTATCCCGCTCTGCCAGCTCAGCCCGCAGGAGATCCCTCTCTCGCAGTGCGTCCCCCAGCTCCCGCCTCGCATCCCCCAACTCCAGATCCCATATCCACAGTAGCTCTGTCAGTCACGCATTTTCAGCACGTATCTCAGACTCCACCTCATCTGTGTCTGCCTGACGAACAGGACCCTCTGGAACAGCAGCCTGCTCTGGCACCCACTGCTCCTCCACGTCCTGCATGTCCGGCTGATCCGGAGCGCCCAAGTCTACATCCTCATCCCCCACATCCAAAATGTCCGCATCATCCAACGGACCTCCCCAATCATCCCCTACTGCCTCAGCACCCTCCACTACCGCCTCCGTGCCTCCCAGTGGCCCCTCTCCTCTCCATCGCCGTAGTACCCACCACGAGTCATACTCAGTGGTAGTCCCGACGTCATCTACGTCCGGGACGTCAATAACCGCATCTGACTCCTCGCCCAATGGCACGGTGACCGATGGATCTAAATCCCTCTCATCTCCCCATCGTCGATAGACCACGGGCTCACCAGGCAACCCCTGGCGCACCCCAAACTGTCGTGTAACCCGGCTGTATGAAAAGAACTCATGCTCCGTCCCGTGCCTCCCATTCAACCACCGCTCCCTGCGTACCCGACGGAGCCACTCTCCAGCCTCTCGCCAGCCGGACAGTCCCGATAAGGGCACCAAAACACCTCCCCAGAGTGAGCCGAGAGAAGGCATCGGTATAGTGTTCTACAACACTTGCCCATCGCTGACTCTGTCCCTGCTCCGTAGACCGCCGCCACAAAACTGCATAGCCTATCTCCGTGTCATCCATCGCCGCCCGAGTCATCCACGGTAACCCGGTCGGCCTCTCCACCGCTATGTGCTGCCAACCCCAAGATCGCAGAGATAACCGCAACTGACCCCCTTCCTCGTCGACAGCGAACCGCATACAACTCCCCGTAGAGCTGTGCCAACAATGTTTGTCCCCATCTCAAAATCAGTGGTGCCTCTATCGGGCACTCTACCAACTGCCATACCAAATCCAGCAAGTTCCACGGGAACCTCGCGCCTGACGAATCAGGGAGAAGCATGTTAGAAATAAGGCCCATCAAGAATGCGTGCCTCACTCCTAACACCCCCCTCTCCTGCCACCAACCAACCAAAATCCCGCCAGCCTGGCAGTCCACCTCAGCCGTCTCCACTGGGTTCGTTACACCCAGCCGCTCCCCATGCCCAAAGCATCTCGTAAGTACAGCAGTCCGCTGATCACGCGGCGATGTCCTAATAGGCAGTCCGTCTATCGGAATCCGAAGCAACCGATAGACATCCTCCAAAGTTACAGTCATCTCCCCTGTCGAAAGATGGAACGTGTTGGTCCATGGATCCCAAAGTTTGATCAAGGCCGTCAGATAGGCCTGATCCGGGACCACAGGTTCCAGTCGAGACACCTGCTTGAGCCCAAGGGCATCAAGCCATTCCCAATCATCATCAGTCAGTGCACCCCGCGCCTCAGTAAAGGCGGTAGGTACACGGTACCGGCTCCTAACCTGCAAAAGAAAACAATTCAACAAAAAAAAATTAAAAATCATGGAAAAGAACTGTACAACAATAACAAAAGCAAAAAAAATCAAATAAACAAAACAAAAACAAACCTTCAGTTCCAAGATTTCTAATCTTAACTGATTAATTCAAAAACAGAACAAAAAGAAATTCAAAAACACAAAAACATATATACGTCTTAGGGTTTACGTTCCGTTAACCTAGGGTTTAGTCATAAAAAAATTATGTGCCTAGGTTTAACTACGTTTAATTGTACAATAAGTCTAAGTTGGCTTAAATCCGGTTTCAGGGTTTAAGTTTTAAAACACATTTTGAAAACATCATCACAAAAACAATTAAATAAAACAAGTGCAAATTTAAACAAAAATAAGCTCTAGAAGATACTTACAGGTTTCGCTTCGGCTCCGCCGCTCGAACCAGTTTGTGCACTCATGATGGCAGAGAGAATTCCAGCAGCGCTTCGCTTCGCAGAATTACCTCCTCCTCCCAGAGCCCCAAAATCGCAAGAAAAAAATGACACAAATGAGCCCAAATGCAAGTTTTGGCCCTTAAATAGGCCTTTTGAGCTGGAATTCGTCCTTGACTGGGACGAGCGCTCAGGTTAGCGCTCGTCCCACCCAGGGACGAATTCTACAGCTGGAATTCGTCCCACCCAGGGACGAATTCAAACCAGCACTTCAAAAACATCAAAAAATGATCAAAAATGCACTAAAAACAGACAATAAATTTGCCCGATAAGAGTGCTGCTGCACCTGACATCCAGGGCATACAAAATAGACACTGGAGTCACAAATTATCACTATCCTACTCCCTAAGAAGGCTACCATAGCCGGACCGCTCCACGGGAGACGGATTTTCGATAATTTAATCCCAAAATGGTGTCACAAAAACACTACAAAAACAACAAAAAATGCAACATAAAAACAAAGCAATAAGCATTGCCGGACACAAGTGCTCTCGCACTTAACCTCTTGGCATAGAAAATCGATGTCGGGGTTCAAATTGTCACTCTCCTACTTCCCCAAGAAGGCTATCATAGCCGGACCGCTCCACGGGAAGATGGGTTCTCGACGATTTCACCCCATTATGGCATCACAAAAAGGGTTAACACCCACCAAAAATAGGTCCAGATGTTGGAAAAATTGCACATGCTTAACGATAAACCATCTAAAGGCACCCTTGCACAAGTCATCTTGGGTCAAGCGACTCGTCGCTTTTCTCATGAAGGTCATTCCCTCATCGATTCGTCGCTTGAGGGGGTAGTCACACTTAGTCACCAATCAACAATCACACACCCAATTAAGGAAAACGACATGCATTCAAAGAATCATTGACAAAGACAATCACGCTCCTGCTTGGGGCAGTAAACAAGCAACAATCAAATCAATCAAACACTTGGCATTTCGTGAATCATGAACACAAGGTTCCCCTGAGGATAAAAGGTTGCGCCCTTTGCCTAATCATGACTGATCAATGTCCAAGCTCAAGTCACACCTCACCAAAATAGGTTAACACTTGAAATCAAACTCCTTAGCTCGTCAGAAGCAAGGATTCAAGAATGCATGCCCTTTCCATGCTTGGGGCATCAAAAGTTGGTTAGGTTACCAAGAAACCCTAATCATTAGTGCTTTGGTTATCTATTTTTGCTCGGCGCTGCGCTATGCACAACGCATCCCAAAAAGGGGCATCTGTAGACACCAAAACAGCACCAATCCGATTATGTGACTGCAAACACTGATCGCGTTGACAAACACAGCCCCCAGGGCAGCCCTCAGAGGTCAAACAGTGGTCTTAACCACTTTCATAGCAATTTTGTAAGGTCAGGAAGCAATTTGGCACATTTAGACACTTTGCTCACTATTCGTCTCACCCAGGGACGAATACTAACTGGAATTCGTCTCACCCAGGGACGAATTCTGAATTCGTCTCTGGTAGGGACGAATTCTGAGTTTAACGGGCAAAAAGAAGAATGGTGCCAAGTGGCAGCCCAGGACAGTCAGTTGATGACTCCTGCCTCGCACGCGTGTGTGGGTGGACAGATAGGCCGTTAGAGGACTGTCACAAGGGCGATTATGAAAGCCCAAGTCAATGGAGGACTCCCCTCCCTCATGGGAAGACATGACTGCCACATGGCACCTATGACCAACACATGGCATTTGTGCTTCCCTCTCAAAAGAGACCCCATGGGTCTATAAAAGGTGGGACTTTTCTCACCCAAAATATACAGATTGAAGGAGATTTCAAGCAACGAAGTGCTGCCGAGTTGAACACCCACTTGCATCCCCTTTGATTCACCTTCTCACATCCACCAATCTCTTTTGCAAGGGAGGTTGTTGGGTGGCTTTTGGAAGCTTGAATCTGACCCAAATCCAACATATGGACACCTGAATCAACCAATTTGCCGACCCCTCAATCCTAAGAGGTTTTGGACCCATCCCTAGTGGATTGGCTCCGAAATCAAGTGCCAACGGTGGGAGGCCCACTTGGGGCACCCCCGCACTTTCCAAGTTTTTGTTTCAAAAGCATTCTAGATTATTGTTTCAGGTTGCATTTCATGTCATTCTATTTGGTGAATTCATAGCTTCAATTTCATAATATTCTGATCAAATTTTATCATGCTTTGTGTCGCTTTGTTGTTTCACTAACTTGCAGGTGGCGATATCTAATTCCCGAGGATAGAGGCCAAATTGGGAGAATCCGACCATCTGGGTCGTCCCAAAATGGCCCCAATTACATAACCCCCTTGTTTGCAGGCGTTTTGCAGGTCCCGGGATTCGACATTGGAGCAGCAGCAGGTCGGCTTTTTCAACACAGAAGAATTCGTCCCACCCAGGGACGAATTGCAGTCAGAATTCGTCCTGCCCAGGGACGAATTCAGTTTAAGGCAGATTGGCCGACTGTCTCAGTGGCAGTGGCCTCCTGGTAATATTTTCTGTCTTCTGTCAAGTTTTCAGGCCATTTGGACTCACTTTACCCACTGTTTCAGACAAATGTTTACATGCATCTTTTGGCGATTTTAGAGAACAAACACTTTTCATTTGCAGCAGGTGCTACTGACATCTTCGTTGTTTCTTTGTTCGCAGGAGGAGCAGCAGAGGTCAAGGACTCATCGACATCAGCGACGGCATCATCTTGGCCCGTCCATTTCAAGTGTGGGCACGCGGGAAGAGGAACCTTAAGTCTCGATTGTAGTCAAATTCTTTTAACGCTCCTAGCCCCTGAAAAGGGAGGAGGCGTATTTGTAACAGAGATCAAGAAAGTTTAATGAAAGGGCTGTGTTTTCTCCATTTGCTTGTATCTCTTCCAATGCGTCTCTTTCATTTCATGCAATTTACATTTCTAGGACTTAAGCGTATTTGATTTTGAATGCATCGCAATTAGTGTTTCCTTCGCCCGAAATCTCGTGCTTTTAGCTTCTATTGGGGACCACTCCCATAAAAATATGAAAATATTATTTCAATGAGTTTACATAGGATTTTACAAGGGATCTTGGTCCCTTAATACTAAGTGGGGTTTAAACCTTGGACCTCTCAAAGAGAAGCTAAAATACTTAAACCTTGGACCTCTCAAAGAGAAACCAAAATACTTACCACTATAGTAAGCTTGTAGCTATCAAAATAGTAAAATATTCCATTTGCTGTAGCATACCATTTTATCATACTTTTTTCATTTTTATTTTCTATTAAATATATTCTTCAACTTCCTTCAGGTGCTATATTTTCATAATAATCTCCTTAGACATCATTTTAATCAAGACATAAATTCTAACTTGGAAAATTACCTTCTAGAATTTAAATTTCACTAGGATGAAGATCAACACCATAATTCACTAGGATGACTCATCCATGTATTTTTAAATACTGTAGGCTTGTTATTAACACATATTTTTCTACAATTGGGACTTCTCATGATGAGCACCATATTTGTAGATATTATGCAAGAGACACAATAACACAATTCTAAAATTCGGCATGATTTTGAGATTTATTTTTAAAAATTTTGTTATTCCTTTCAAGCTTTAAATTTCAACAAATAATAGCAGCGCATATCCTCGAAAGAATACATAATTATTTAGATTTGAAATAATTTATACAACATTTTATCAACTCTTTCAATGTTGACGGAGCTACCAAATATAATTTCATATTTTTTAAAACATTATTCCAAATGGTGTGAGGAAAAAGATAATAAAGAAGTAAATGGTCTAATATTTCTAATTTTTTCTCAAAAAAATGCACATCTAAAGGGTCCAATTATCTGCCCAGGCCTTCCTGATAACTTGACCTAACGTCCTTGTACCGCCGTTGCGAGTTCAAAGATATTTCAACATTAAACTTCTTTGTGATTTATTCACCCAAATGAGAACGCCTATTTTTTTTTTTTTTTAAAGTGTGGCTATGTTTATATACACCAAGTTGTTTATCTTCGCTTCAAATTATGATCTTGATTTGAGAGAAGGTGAGCTTTGAGTACCGACTGACTAGGTTTTTTTCCATTGAAATAAAGTTTTTCTCCTTTACATGATGCTCTATATTTTAAATGAGAATACTATTGTCTACTTTATATTTAAATTGATTTCAACATATAGAGTTTCTATTTTCATAAAGTAATTTTTTGATATCATATTTCATAATATCATGCATTGTATCATGAAAGACATGGATTATGGCTCTTTGTAGTTATATATTTGGATTGTTTGTGCATATTTATAGTTTTTATATTTGATGCCCCTATGAGTCGAGGGTAGGAAGTTAGGTGGTAAATGCATCATGCAACGTGCCAAATAATATTTATAATTAGAACACTTTTTTATTTTGATGGTAAATAAAAGATTATATTTTTTTTAAAAGATATAGAGTTCAAAGATGATGTAGCAAGTAAGTCTGATGCAACAAAATGCAATTTTAAAGTGCGTTATTTAATAATTAATTTTAACTAGTCTCATTTTATCTTTAATTAATTTTAACTTGTCTTCTTTATCGCCCTTGTGGCTTTCTTTCATTCTATCTAAAAAAGAGATACAAAGCTCTTTTTATTTTTTTATCAGACAAAGGAATACCCAAGTAGGTTGATGGAAATTTTTTAATCCTAAACCCAAAATCATTCACAATAATTTATTGTAATTCTAGGGCAGTATTAATAAAAAAGTCTTAGATTTGGTAGTATTTATATACTATCCAATAGCCTTCTCATAGCATGATAATATTTATTTAAACTCCATGGGCCCACTAACTAAGGGATGACCCAAAAAAAATGTATCATCAACAAATTATATATGAGATTCAAAGGAATCATTTTTTTGCAACTTGAATACCCTTGATTTTTCCTTCCATTTTTGCCATTGAAAAGGTTTTGCCTAATGTTTTTTCCAGAATACTGAATAGATGAATAGATAAGGAGATAGTGGATCACCTTGACAAAGTCCACAAGACGATTTGAAGTATCAAGTAGAAGAACCATTGAAAATATCTTGATCTCTTCTGTTGTCTTTGTGTTAGGATTTTCCTCCACATATTCCTTTACACCTTTAATTTCGTTTGAACTCGAACTTATATACTGTACTTGTTTATCCCTTATGTACTTCTTTGTTTCTTCTAATGGCTGATCCAAGTGAGTTATGGTGGTATTTACCATAAGATGTTGTAGATAGTATTTATTTACCCCTTCTTTAGGTGTAGAATATTTTTGATCTGATCAACTTTCTAATAATGTATGATTTCCTTGCATTACCTTGAAATTTATCTTATGACCAAAGGTTTTTGTCTCTTTCTTCATAGTTTTTACTTTGCAAATTGTTACCAAATGGCTAGCTTCATAATAATTATGACAACAACATGCAATATTTTTATAATCTACTTGTTGATCCCATTATCTTAATTTAGATTTGATCTTCATAGATTGTGACAAAGGTTTTGAAATATCAGTGGCAAAACATATTTTAGTATAAATAGCATGCCCCTGCTCGTTAATATTTAGTCCTTACTTGTTAAATTATTGTAGGGTGTTTCTAATATTCTTCAAAGCATTCTTATTAATAAGATGATATGGAAGTTAAAAAATCCTAACCCAAATCGAAAGATTCTTAATTTTTTTATCTCAAGAATAAAAATCATTCCATGGTCTTAAATAAAGGGTACCTCTCCTTGTAAACCATGGGCCACCACTCAATATTTCATCCCTATTTTTGGAATTAGAAAAGATGACAAGAAAAAATATTTAGGAAGAAAATCCATAGTGTATTTTGAATTCAATTCCCACTTCTACTTGATCCAATCTTAAAATCCAAAAAACCTGAGTAATTTTTATGAAACTAATCCGTTGCTTTTAAAAATTGTTATATCATGCTCAATCATCTCATCCTTGATAGTCACTTCTAGTGTAACATCTTCTACCTAAATTAAACTTACCATATATTTAAGGTTTTGGTTATATTCAGCTTGGGCATCCATACTTTCAACTAGGGAATCCTTACTTTCCAATAGGGTTTTCAAATTTAACTTTCCTTCCAATGACCAATGACCCGACGATGGGGTTGGTTAAAGAATACAAGAAATCCTGTGTCAAAGGCAACAAGAGGATAGTGGTTTATTATTTCCCTGATCAACTTAAATTTATCATTCCAATTATCTACCTAGGCCTTCCTGATAACTTGACCTAACATCCTTGTACCGCTGTTGTGAGTTCAAAGATATTTCAACATTAATATTCTTTGTGATTTATTCACCCAAATGAGAACGCCTATTTTTTTTTTTTTAAATTGTGCCTATGTTTATATACAACAAGTTGTATATCTTCGCTTCAAATGATGATCTTGAGTTGAGAGAAGGTGAGCTTTTAGTACAAACTGACTAGGTTTTGTTCCATTGAAATAAAGCTTTTCTCCTTTACATGATGCTCTATATTTTAAATGAGAATACTATAGTCTACTTTATATTTAAATTGATTTCAACATGTAGTGTTTCTCTTTTTATAAAGTAATTTTTTGATATCATATTTCATAATATCATGCATTGTATCATGAAAGACATGGATTATGGCTCTTTGTAGTTATATATTTGGATTGTTTGTGCAGATTTATAGTTTTTAGATTTGATGCCCCTATGAGTTGAGGGTAGGAAGTCAGGTGGTAAATGCATCATCCAACATGGCAAATAATATTTATAATTAGAACACTTTTTTATTTTGATGATAAATAAAAGATTATATTTTTTTTTTAAATATAGGGTTCAAAGATGATGTAGCAAGTAAGTCTGATGCAACAAAATGCAATTTTAAAGAGGGTTATTTAATAATTAATTTTAACTAATCTCCTTTTATCTTTAATTAATTTTAGCTTGTCTTCTTTATCGCCCTTGAGGGTTTCTTTGTAGTGCTTGTGGGATCCCGTTAGAATCTTCTTCTATTAATAGAAGCAAACTGATTACAGATGAAATATAGTGCTACGATCTAAATTTTGGAAATGGAAATATTGGATTAAATTTTTTGATTTTTTATTACCATAGAGGTGGCAGCACTATAGTCCTATGAAAGCATTGTTGGTCCAGAAGAAGCATCACGAGTGCTACGACTTCTTGGTGGAACTTTCATTTGTTGGAGGTATTACATTATTTGTTACCTTACAATAATATTGCAAGAATCTTTGTAAATAAATTAGATTAGGATGTGTTTTATATTTAGACGGTGTGTTTAATATTTAGGTCCATAGTATGTATCATATAAGTTTGGAGTTATGTGTGCGGTCTCAATTAAGTGCAAGTTAAATATATTAGGTCTCATGTTTGGATGTAGGGAGTTATGAGTAATAATGAAAGACTTTACCTTTATGTAATATTTAGAAGAGAACAAAGGTCAAGAGTGATGCATATGAAAAGTCTCATACATACATACATATATTGAAGATAAAGCTCTATATTATATATCTGACAAGCCTTGCATTTATGCATGCTTTTGTAGATAAATTTTAGATAAAATTTTAGTGTGCTTTTTTAATGTGTTATATGTGGCTTCTATTGGGGACCACTCCCATAAAAATACGAAAATATTGTTTCAATGAGTTTACATAGGATTTTACGAGGGATCTTGGTCCCCTAATACTAAGTGGTGTTTAAACTTTGGACCTCTCAATGAGAAGCTAAAATACTTAAACCTTGGACCTCTCAAAGAGAAACCAAAATACTTACCACTATAGTAAGCTTGTAGCTATCAAAATAGTAAAATATTCCATTTGTTGTAGCATACCATTTTATCATACTTTTTTCATTTTTATTTTCTATTAAATATATTCTTCAACTTCCTTCAGGTGCTATATTTTCACAATAATCTCCTTAGACATTATTTTAATCAAGACATAAATTCTAACTTGGAAAATTACCTTCTAGAATTTGAATTTCACTACGATGAAGATCAACACCATAATTCACTAGGATGACTCGTCCATGTATTTTTAAATATTTTAGGCTTGTTATTAGCACATATTTTTCTACAATTGAGACTTCTCATGATGAGCACCATATTTGTAGATATTATGCAAGAGACACAATAACACAATTCTAAAATTCGACATGATTTTGGGATTTATTTTTAAAAAATTTGTTATTCCTTTCAAACTTTAAATATAGCAGGGCATATCCTTGAAAGAATACATAATTATTTAGATTTGAAATAATTTATACAACATTTTATCAACTCTTTCAAAGTTGACAGAGCTACCAAATATAATTTCATATTTTTTAAAATATTATTCCAAATGGTGTGAGGAAACATATAATGAAGAAGTAAATGGTCTAATATTTCTAATTTTTTCTCAAAAAAATGCACATCTAAAGGGTCCATAATATCCTCTTCTTTATAGACTCACTTCGATAAGAATCTTGCTTTGAACTATTGATCAAAGAAATGTTGAGGCCTTAGGGAGAGCCTATAATATCAAAATCTTTATAGAAATTTAGATTTGATCTTAGGGAGAGCCTATTGCTTTGAACTATTGATCAAAGAAATTTAGATTTGATCTTAATAGATAGTGACAAAGGTTTTAAAATATCCATAGCAACACATATTATAGTATAAATAGCATGCCCCTGCTCGTTAATAGTTAGTCATTACATGTTGAATTATTGTGGGGTGTTTTTAATATTCTTCAAAGCATTCTTATTGATAAGATGATATGGAAGTTCAAAAATCCTAACCCAAATCGAAAGATTCTTAACTTTTTTATCTCAAGAAGAAAAATCATTCCATGGTCTTAAATAAAGGGTATCTCTCCTTGTAAACCATGGGTCACCACTCAATATTTCATCCCTATTTTTGGAATTAGAAAATATGACAAGAAAAAATCTTTAGGAAGAAAATCCATAGTGTAATTTGAATTCAATTCCCACTTCTACTTGATCCAATCTTAAAATCCAAAAAACCTGAGTAATGTTTATGAAACTAATCCGTTGCTTTTAAAAACTGTTATATCATGCTCAATCATCTCATCCTTGATAGTCACTTCTAGTGTAACATCTTCTACCTAAATTAAACTTACCATATATTTGAGGTTTTGGTTATATTCAGCTTGGGCATCCATACTTTCAACTAGGGAATCCTTACTTTCCAATAGGGTTTTCAAATTTAACTTTCCTTCCAAACTAGCTACTGGGACTCACTCTTAACATGCACTTCCTCCTAGCTCACACTCCCTCCTAGCTTACACTTGCTCTCAATTCATACTTTCTCCCAGCTCGCACTCCCTCCTGACTCGCACTCGCTTCTATATCTTTTTTCTATCAACATTCCTTTGCTTCGATTTTTTTTAGAAATAATATTCGTCACATTCATGGTAAGGTTTTGAAGCATCGATACACTTTGGATGAACCCATTGGTTTTATCCCATATTTGAAGATCTCAAGATTGCTAAAAGAACTAAATCCTCCTACACTCGAAGTAGCACAAAATTCTTCCATCATACTCTACAACTCCTAGGGTTTACTATTTATAAAGTATTCTTTACTTTTGGATCTTTGCATGATAGTTTAACTTTCTAGGTGACCTTAATATGACCAAGCTCTCTAGTTTGCACACCCGCTGCATGCCATGTCTCTAGCTTCACCTATAGTCCTCTTGTAAAAACAACATAACTTTAGTGTTTTGATTTTTTACATCAATTAGAACACTTCTTCCACCGCTAGGATTTCATGGTGAATACTGGCAAATGCTATTACAAAAATTAAAACATGACAAAGACTATTTTAAAAATTAAAATACATGTTCCTCATGCTCTACCTTAGATGATGAAGCTTTTTTTATATTTTTTACAATACTATAGATGGTGCATAAGATCTCATGCTAATTTGATATTATTTATTATGTAACCTTAATAAAAATATATTTTTTAGTTGGTTATATGAAATTGAAATAGCCACATTTATACTACACTATCAAGATAATGATATTACAAAAGGTTAATAATTATACATGTATCACTTAACAAGCTTTAAACTTAATTTTTTCCTAAAAATAAAAGAATTTAAATGCTTATACTATTTAATATTTTTTTAAAAATTAAAAAATTATCCAATTTTATTAAAATGTTGAAAAATAAAATTACAAGGAGGACACACTACAACTTGAAATCAATCTAATTGTGGAGTGGACAATAGTATTCTCCTTACACTACGGCTTGAAATGGCCACACTTACACTACACTATCAAGATAATGATATTACAATTAAATATTATACATGTATCACTTAACAAGCTTTAAACTTGAATTTTTTCCTAAAAATAAAAGGATTTAAATTCTTATACTATTTAATATATTTTTTTTTAAATTAAAAAATTATCCAATTTTATAAGCTTTATTAACATGTTGAAGAAGAAAATTACAAGGAGGACACACTACAGCTTGAAATCAATTTAATTGTGGTGTGGACAATAGTATTCTCCTCTCACTACAACTTGAAATCAATTTAAATGTGGAATGGACAATAGTATTCTCATTTGCTTCGTGTGACTCAATTATTTCAATTTAAGTGTGGAGTGGACAATAGTATTCTCAATTTGCTTGGTGTGACTCAATTATTTTAATGGAGGAAAACCTAATGAGTTGTTGGTGAAAACCCACATCTTAACTTAACATCATCATGTCAAGAGGTGCAACGTTTATCCTTTTTTCTTTTGAGCAGCATAAAAGATTTAAAATGAAAAGGTATAGTGATTAGAGAGACAGAAATACTGTCTGCTGTGACAACCATAAGGATGAAGACCGTGTCTAGATCATCATATGAAGTCAAAATGGTGACAACAATTTATATATAAACATATGCATGCTTGAAAAATAAAACAAACATAGGCGCCCATGTGGGTGAAGAAATCACAAAGAAGTTCAATGTGGAAAAATCTTTGAACTCGCAGCGGCGGTGCAAAGATGTTAGGTTAGCCAGTTACGAGGGAAGTCTGGGCAGATAATTTGAACGACGAATTTAAGTTGATCAGGGAAATAATAGACCACTATCCTCTTGTTGCCTTTGACACAGGATTTCCTGATATTCTTTAGCCAACCCCATCGTCGGGTCATTGGTCTTACGGCACTCTGAAATCCAATGCGGACGCCATTCATCTTATCCAGGTTATCCTTACTCTTTTCGACGAAAACGGAAAACTACCGGTGTGTGCTACGGGTCAGTGTTGCATTTGGCAATTTAATTTTAAGGAATTCAATCCTCATTGTGGTAAGCGTAACCCGAAATCCATTGACTTATTGAGCAAAAGCGGGATTGACTTTGAGAAAAGCAAACGCGAAGGTATCGATTCAATTGATTTTGCTCAGCTTCTGATGTCTTCGGGGCTTGTTTTAAATAATGATATTACCTTGTTATTTTCTTTGCTGCGTATGACATCGCATACTTGCTGAAGCTTCTCACCGGCCAGAATTTACCGTGGAGGACTTCTATAAACTTATAAACATATTTTTTTTCAACCGTCTATGACATAGAGTTTATGATGGAGGAATGCCAACTATCATGGCGAAAGTCTCTCCGAAATATTGCACAACTATCAAGGCCAGAGTCTTAACGCTTCCTGGTGTTAACGCAAGGCATATAATTGTCTTACATAACTTCTAAAATACTCATTGGAAAACAAATGTATAAATTTCAAGAAAATACAGAAGATAACAAAACTTTCAAATCCTGCTGTATGCAAAGTACCAATCCTGCTTATTTGAAACAGCTGGGCCAAGACCTCCACCCAAGTTAACTGAGTGCAATATTTCGTAGAGACTCTGCCCTTGATAGTTGGCATCCTCCATCATAAACTTGATGTTATAGACTGTTGGAAAAAATGTCTTTTCCACCGTGTTGGGTAAATTGTGGACGGTGAGAAGCTTCAACAAGTATGCGATGTCATACGCACCAGAGAAAATAACAAATGGTAATATCATTATTTAAAACAAGCCCGGAAGACATCAGAAAATTAGCAAAATCAATTGAATCGATACCCTCGCGTTTGTTTTTCTCAAAGTCAATCCCGGTTTTGCTAAATAGTTCAATTGATTTTGGGTTACACTTACCACAATGAGGACTAAATTCCTTAAAATTAAATTGCCAAATGCAACACTGACCCGTAGCACACACCGGTAGCTTTCCGTTTTCGTCGAAAAGAGTAAGGATAACCTCGATAAGATGAATGGCGTCCACATTTGATTTCAGAGTGCCGTAAGACCAATGAGGTGGCAGCACTATAGTCCTATGAAAGCATTGTTGGTCCAGAAGAAGCATCACGAGTGCTACGACTTCTTGGTGGAACTTTCATTTGTTGGAGGTATTACATTATTTGTTACCTTACAATAATATTGCAAGAATCTTTGTCAATAAATTAGATTAGGATGTGTTTTATATTTACGGTTAAATTAGCCAAAATATAAGTTTGGAGTTAGAGGGTCCTTATGCAAGTTAAATATATTAGGTCTCATGTTTGGATGTAGGGAGTTATGAGTAATAATGAAAGACTTTACCTTTATGTAATATTTAGAAGAGAACAAAGGTCAAGAGTGATGCATATGAAGAGTCTCATACATACATACATATATTGAAGATAAAGCTGTATATTATATATCTGACAATCCTTGCATTTATGCATGCTTTTGTAGATAAATTTTAGATAAAATTTTAGTGTGCTTTTTTAATGTGTTATATGTGGCTTCTATTGGGGACCACTCCCATAAAAATACGAAAATATTATTTCAATGAGTTTACATAGGATTTTACGAGGGATCTTGGTCCCCTAATACTAAGTGGGGTTTAAACCTTGGACCTCTCAAAGAGAAGCTAAAATACTTAAACCTTGGACCTCTCAAAGAGAAACCAAAATACTTACCACTATAGTAAGCTTGTAGCTATCAAAATAGTAAAATATTCTATTTGCTGTAGCATACCATTTTATCATACTTTTTTCATTTTTATTTTCTATTTAATATATTCTTCAACTTCCTTCAGGTGCTATATTTTCAAAATAATCTCCTTAGACATCATTTTAATCAAGACATAAATTCTAACTTGGAAAATTACCTTCTAGAATTTAAATTTCACTACGATGAAGATCAACACCATAATTCACTAGGATGACTCGTCCATGTATTTTTAAATATTGTAGGCTTGTTATTAGCACATATTTTTCTACAATTGAGACTTCTCATGATGAGCACCATATTTGTAGATATTATGCAAGAGACACAATAACACAATTCTAAAATTCGGAATGATTTTGAGATTTATTTTTAAAAATTTTGTTATTCCTTTCAAACTTTAAATATAGCATGGCATATCCTCGAAAGAATACATAATTATTTAGATTTGAAATAATTTATACAACATTTTATCAACTCTTTCAATGTTGACGGAGCTACCAAATATAATTTCATATTTTTTAAAATATTATTCCAAATGGTGTGAGGAAATAGATAATGAAGAAGTAAATGGTCTAATATTTCTAAATTTTTCTCAAAAAAATGCACATCTAAAGGGTCCATAATATCGTCTTCTTTATAGACTCACTTCGATAAGAATCTTGCTTTGAACTATTGATCAAAGAAATGTTGAGGCCTTAGGGAGAGCCTATAATATCGAAATCTTCTTCCAAGGGAAATATTTGGGAGAAGGAAGTTTTGGTTGTTCTAAATCCTCATATCCCAACTTGATCAAGTATGCACCTTCTTTTGATAAATTTCAAAGCAACTCCTCTTTTTATCAATTGTAAACTCTTTAATATGAAGTTCTATATTGATGATCATTTGGATAGAGTTATTTTCCTAAAACCATGGTTAAGATCGTATCTTTCTAACTTGCCAAGAAAGCTTTCATTCTATCTAAAAAAGAGATGCAAAGCTCTTTTTATTTTTTTTATCAAACAAAGGAATACCCAAGTAGGTTGATGGAAATTTTTTAATCCTAAACCCAAAATCATTCACAATAATTTATTGTAATTCTAGGGCAGTATTAATAAAAAATCTTAGATTTGCTAGTATTTATATACTATCCAATAGCCTTCTCATAGCACGATAATATTGATTTAGACGGTGATGGGCCCACTAACTAAGGGATGACCCAAAAAAAATGTATCATCAACAAATTATATATGAGATTCAAAGGAATCATTTTTTGCAACTTGAATACCCTTGTTTTTTCCTTCTATTTTTACCATTGAAAAGGTTTTGCCTAATGCTTTTTCAAGAATACTGAATAGATGAATAGATAAGGAGAAAGTGGATCACCTTGATAAAGTCCACAAGACGATTTGAAGTATCGAGTAGAAGAACCATTGAAAAGATCTTGATCTCTTCTGTTGTCTTTGTGTTAGGATTTTCCTCCACATCTTCCTTTACACATTTAATTCCTTTTGAACTCGAACTTATATATTGTACTTGTTTATCCCTTATGTA
This sequence comes from Wollemia nobilis, assembly GCA_028583015.1. Lineage (NCBI taxonomy): Eukaryota > Viridiplantae > Streptophyta > Pinopsida > Araucariales > Araucariaceae > Wollemia > Wollemia nobilis. The sequence continues at coordinate 34,768 of JAQPPZ010000951.1, forward strand.
CTTCTTTGTTTCTTCTAATGGCTGATCCAAGTGAGTTATGGTGGTCTTTACCATAAGATGTTGTAGATAGTATTTATTTACCCCTTCTTTAGGAGTAGAATAATTTTGATCTAATCTACTTTCTAATAATGTATGATTTCCTTGCATTACCTTGAAATTTATCTTATGACCAAAGGCTTTTGTCTCTTTCTTCATAGTTTTTACTTTGCAAATTGTTGCCAAATGGCTAGCTTCATAATAATTATAACAACAACATGCAATATTTTTATAATCTACTTGTTGATCCCATTATCTTAATTTAGATTTGATCTTAATAGATTGTGACAAAGGTTTTAAAGTATCCATAGCAACACATATTATAGTATAAATAGCATGCCCCTGCTCGTTAATAGTTAGTCCTTACTTGTTTAATTATTGTGGGGTGTTTCTAATATTCTTCAAAGCATTCTTATTGATAAGATGATATGGAAGTTCAAAAATCCTAACCCAAATTGAAAGATTCTTAACTTTTTTATCTCAAGAAGAAAAATCATTCCATGGTCTTAAATAAAGGGTATCTCTCCTTGTAAACCATGGGTCACCACTCAATATTTCATCCCTATTTTTAGAATTAGAAAATATGACAAGAAAAAATCTTTAGGAAGAAAATCCATAGTGTAATTTGAATTCAATTCCCACTTCTACTTGATCCAATCTTAAAATCCAAAAAACCTGAGTAATGTTTATGAAACTAATCCGTTGCTTTTAAAAATAGTTATATCATGCTCAATCATCTCATCCTTGATAGTCACTTCTAGTGTAACATCTTCTACCTAAATTAAACTTACCATATATTTGAGGTTTTGGTTATATTCAGCTTGGGCATCCATACTTTCAACTAGGGAATCCTTACTTTCCAATAGGGTTTTCAAATTTAACTTTCCTTCCAAACTAGCTACTGGGGCTCACTCTTAACATGCACTTCCTCCTAGCTCACACTCCCTCCTAGCTTACACTTGCTCTCAATTCATACTTTCTCCTAGCTCGCACTCCCTCCTGACTCGCACTCGCTTCTATATCTTTTTTCTATCAACATTCCTTTGCTTCGATTTTTTTTAGAAATAATATTCGTCACATTCATGGTAAGGTTTTGAAGCATCGATACACTTTGGATGAACCCATTGGTTTTATCCCATATTTGAAGATCTCAAGATTGCTAAAAGAACTAAATCCTCCTACACTCGAAGTAGCACAAAATTCTTCCATCATACTCTACAACTCCTAGGGTTTACTATTTATAAAGTATTCTTTACTTTTGGATCTTTGCATGATAGTTTAACTTTCTAGGTGACCTTAATATGACCAAGCTCTCTAGTTTGCACACCCGTTGCATGCCATGTCTCTAGCTTCACCTATAGTCCTCTTGTAAAAACAACATAACTTTAGTGTTTTGATTTTTTACATCAATTAGAACACTTCTTCCATCGCTAGGATTTCATGGTGAATACTGGCAAATGCTATTACAAAAATTAAAACATGACAAAGACTATTTTAAAAATTAAAATACATGTTCCTCATGATCTACCTTAGATGATGAAGCTTTTTTTATATTTTTTACAATACTATAGATGGTGCATAATATCTCATGCTAATTTGATATTATTTATTATGTAACCTTAATAAAAATATATTTTTTAGTTGGTTATATGAAATTGAAATAGCCACATTTATACTACACTATCAAGATAATGATATTACAAAAGGTTAATAATTATACATGTATCACTTAACAAGCTTTAAACTTAATTTTTTCCTAAAAATAAAAGAATTTAAATGCTTATACTATTTAATATTTTTTTTTTAAATTAAAAAATTATCCAATTTTATTAAAATGTTGAAAAATAAAATTACAAGGAGGACACACTACAACTTGAAATCAATCTAATTGTGGAGTGGACAATAGTATTCTCCTTACACTACGGCTTGAAATGGCCACAGTTACACTACACTATCAAGACAATGATATTACAATTAAATATTATACATGTATCACTTAACAAGCTTTAAACTTGAATTTTTTCCTAAAAATAAAAGGATTTAAATTCTTATACTATTTAATATATTTTTTTTTAAATTAAAAAATTATCCAATTTTATAAGTTTTATTAACATGTTGAAGAAGAAAATTACAAGGAGGACACACTACAGCTTGAAATCAATTTAATTGTGGTGTGGACAATAGTATTCTCCTTACACTACAACTTGAAATCAATTTAAATGTGGAATGGACAATAGTATTCTCATTTGCTTCGTGTGACTCAATTATTTCAATTTAAGTGTGGAGTGGACAATAGTATTCTCAATTTGCTTGGTGTGACTCAATTATTTCAATGGAGGAAAACCTAATGAGTTGTTGGTGAAAACCCACATCTTAACTTAACATCATCATGTCAAGAGGTGCAACGTTTGTCCTTTCTTCTTTTGAGCAGCATAAAAGATTTAAAATGAAGAGATATGGTGATTAGAGAGACAGAAATACTGTCTGCTGTGACAACCATAAGGATGAAGACCGTGTCTAGATCATCATATGAAGTCAAAATGGTGACAACAATTTATATATAAACATATGCATGCTTGAAAAATAAAACAAACATAGGCGCCCATGTGGGTGAAGAAATCACAAAGAAGTTCAATGTGGAAAAATCTTTGAACTCGCAGCGGCGGTGCAAAGATGTTAGGTTAGCCAGTTACGAGGGAAGTCTGGGCAGATAATTTGAACGACGAATTTAAGTTGATCAGGGAAATAATAGACCACTATCCTCTTGTTGCCTTTGACACAGGATTTCCTGATATTCTTTAGCCAACCCCATCGTCGGGTCATTGGTCTTACGGCACTCTGAAATCCAATGCGGACGCCATTCATCTTATCCAGGTTATCCTTACTCTTTTCGACGAAAACGGAAAACTACCGGTGTGTGCTACGGGTCAGTGTTGCATTTGGCAATTTAATTTTAAGGAAGTCAATCGTCATTGTGGTAAGTGTAACCCGAAATCCATTGACTTATTGAGCAAAAGCGGGATTGACTTTGAGAAGGTATCGATTCAATTGATTTTGCTCAGCTTCTGATGTCTTCGGGGCTTGTTTTAAATAATGATATTACCTTTTTATTTTTTTTGCTGCGTATGACATCGCATACTTGCTGAAGCTTCTCACTGGCCAGAATTTACCGTGGAGGACTTCTATAAACTTATAAACATATTTTTTTTCAACTGTCTATGACATAGAGTTTATGATGGAGGAATGCCAACTATCATGGCGAAAGTCTCTCCGAAATATTGCACAACTATCAAGGCCAGAGTCTTAACGCTTCCTGGTGTTAACGCAAGGTATATAATTGTCTTACATAACTTCTAAAATACTCATTGGAAAACAAATGTATAAATTTCAAGAAAATACAGAAGATAACAAAACTTTCAAATCCTGCTGTATGCAAAGTACCAATCCTGCTTATTTGAAACAGATGGGCAGAGACCTCCACCCAAGTTAACTGAGTGCAATATTTCATAGAGACTCTGCCCTTGATAGTTGGCATCCTCCATCATAAACTTGATGTTATAGACTGTTGGAAAAAATGTCTTTTCCACCGTGTTGGGTAAATTGTGGACGGTGAGAAGCTTCAACAAGTATGCGATGTCATACGCACCAGAGAAAATAACAAATGGTAATATCATTATTTAAAACAAGCCCGGAAGACATCAGAAAATTAGCAAAATCAATTGAATCGATACCCTCGCGTTTGTTTTTCTCAAAGTCAATCCCGGTTTTGCTAAATAGTTCAATTGATTTTGGGTTACACTTACCACAATGAGGACTAAATTCCTTAAAATTAAATTGCCAAATGCAACACTGACCCGTAGCACACACCGGTAGCTTTCCGTTTTCGTCGAAAAGAGTAAGGATAACCTCGATAAGATGAATGGCGTCCACATTTGATTTCAGAGTGCCGTAAGACCAATGACCCGACGATGGGGTTGTCTAAAGAATACAGGAAATCCTGTGTCAAAGGCAACAAGAGGATAGTGGTTTATTATTTCCCTGATCAACTTAAATTCGTCGTTCAAATTATCTGCCTAGGCCTTCCTGATAACTTGACCTAACGTCCTTGTACCGCCGTTGCGAGTTCAAAGATATTTCAACATTAAACTTCTTTGTGATTTATTCACCCAAATGAGAACGCCTATTTTTTTTTTTTAAATTGTGCCTATGTTTATATACAACAAATTGTTTATCTTCGCTTCAAATGATGATCTTGAGTTGAGAGAAGGTGAGCTTTGAGTACCGACTGACTAGGTTTTGTTCCATTGAAATAAAGCCTTTCTCCTTTACATGATGCTCTATATTTTAAGTGAGAATACTATAGTCTACTTTATATTTAAATTGATTTCAACATGTAGTGTTTCTCTTTTTATAAAGTAATTTTTTGATATCATATTTCATAATATCATGCATTGTAACATGAAAGACATGGATTATGGCTCTTTGTAGTTATATATTTGGATTGTTTGTGCAGATTTATAGTTTTTAGATTTGATGCCCCTATGAGTTGAGGGTAGGAAGTCAGGTGGTAAATGCATCATGCAACATGGCAAATAATATTTATAATTAGAACACTTTTTTATTTTGATGGTAAATAAAAGATTATGTATTTTTTTTAAATATAGGGTTCAAAGATGATGTAGCAAGTAAGTCTGATGCAACAAAATGCAATTTTAAAGAGGGTTATTTAATAATTAATTTTAACTAGTCTCCTTTTATCTTTAATTAATTTTAACTTGTCTTCTTTATCGCCTTGTGGCTTTCTTTGTAGTGCTTGTGGGATCTCGTTAGAATCTTCTTCTATTAGTAGTACCCAAAAAATAAATACATTAATAGAAGCAAACTGATTACAGATGAAATATAGTGCTACGATCTAAATTTTGGAAATGGAAATATTGGATTAAAATTTTTGATTTTTTATTACCATAGAGGTGGCAGCACTATAGTCCTATGAAAGCATTGTTGGTCCAGAAGAAGCATCACGAGTGCTACGACTTCTTGGTGGAACTTTCATTTGTTGGAGGTATTAAATTATTTGTTACCTTACAATAATATTGCAAGAATCTTTGTAAATAAATTAGATTAGGATGTGTTTTATATTTAGACTGTGTGTTTAATATTTAGGTCCATAGTATGTATCATATAAGTTTGGAGTTATGTGTGTGGTCTCAATTAAGTGCAAGTTAAATATATTAGGTCTCATGTTTGGATGTAGGGAGTTATGAGTAATAATGAAAGACTTTACCTTTATGTAATATTTAGAAGAGAACAAAGGTCAAGAGTGATGCATATGAAGAGTCTCATACATACATACATATATTGAAGATAAAGCTCTATATTATATATCTGAAAATCCTTGCATTTATGCATGCTTTTGTAGATAAAATTTTAGTGTGCTTTTTTAATGTGTTATATGTGGCTTCTATTGGGGACCACTCCCATAAAAATACGAAAATATTATTTCAATGAGTTTACATAGGATTTTACGAGGGATCTTGGTCCCCTAATACTAAGTGGGGTTTAAACCTTGGACCTCTCAAAGAGAAGCTAAAATACTTAAACCTTGGACCTCTCAAAGAGAAACCAAAATACTTACCACTACAAGTAAGCTTGTAGCTATCAAAATAGTAAAATATTCTATTTGTCTGTAGCATACCATTTTATCATACTTTTTTCATTTTTATTTTCTATTTAATATATTCTTCAACTTCCTTCAGGTGCTATATTTTCACAATAATCTCCTTAGACATCATTTTAATCAAGACATAAATTCTAACTTGGAAAATTACCTTGTGGAATTTAAATTTCACTACGATGAAGATCAACACCATAATTCACTAGGATGACTCGTCCATGTATTTTTAAATATTGTAGGCTTGTTATTAGCACATATTTTTCTACAATTGAGACTTCTCATGATGAGCACCATATTTGTAGATATTATGCAAGAGACACAATTACACAATTCTAAAATTCGGCATGATTTTGAGATTTATTTTACCATTTATACAACATTTTATCAACTCTTTCAATGTTGACGGAGATACCAAATATAATTTCATATTTTTTAAAATATTATTCCAAATGGTGTGAGGAAACAGATAATGAAGAAGTAAATGGTCTAATATTTCTAAATTTTTCTCAAAAAAATGCACATCTAAAGGGTCCATAATATCCTCTTCTTTATAGACTCACTTCGATAAGAATCTTGCTTTGAACTATTGATCAAAGAAATGTTGAGGCCTTAGGGAGAGCCTATAATATCGAAATCTTCTTCCAAGGGAAATATTTGGGAGAAGGAAATTTTGGTTTTTCTAAATCCTCATATCCCAACTTGATCAAGTATGCACCTTCTTTTGATAAATTTCAAAGCAACTCCTCTTTTTATCAATTGTAAACTCTTTAATATGAAGTTCTATATTGATGATCATTTGGATAGAGTTATTTTCCTAAAACCATGGTTAAGATCGTATCTTTCTAACTTGCCAAGCAAGCTTTCATTCTATCTAAAAAAGAGATGCAAAGCTCTTTTTATTTTTTTTATCAAACAAAGGAATACCCAAGTAGGTTGATGGAAATTTTTTAATCCTAAACCCAAAATCATTCACAATAATTTATTGTAATTCTAGGGTAGTATTAATAAAAAATATTAGATTTGGTAGTATTTATATACTATCCAATAGCCTTCTCATAGCACAATAATATTGATTTAAACTCCATGGGCCCACTAACTAAGGGATGACCCAAAAAAAATGTATCATCAACAAATTATATATGAGATTCAACGGAATCATTTTTTGCAACTTGAATACCCTTGTTTTTTCCTTCCATTTTTACCATTGAAAAGGTTTAGCCTAATGCTTTTTCGAGAATACTGAATAGATGAATAGATAAGGAGAAAGTGGATCACCTTGACAAAGTCCACAAGACGATTTGAAGTATCGAGTAGAAGAACCATTGAAAAGATCTTGATCTCTTCTGTTGTCTTTGTGTTAGTATTTTCCTCCACATCTTCCTTTACACCTTTAATTCCTTTTGAACTCGAACTTATATATTGTACTTGTTTATCCCTTATGTACTTCTTTGTTTCTTCTAATGGCTGATCCAAGTGAGTTATGGTGGTCTTTACCATAAGATGTTGTAGATAGTATTTATTTACCCCTTCTTTAGGAGTAGAATATTTTTGATCTGATCTACTTTCTAATAATGTATGATTTCCTTGCATTACCTTGAAATTTATCTTATGACCAAAGGTTTTTGTCTCTTTCTTCATAGTTTTTACTTTGCAAATTGTTGCCAAATGGCTAGCTTCATAATAATTATTTCATAGAGACTCTGCCCTTGATAGTTGGCATCCTCCATCATAAACTTGATGTTATAGACTGTTGGAAAAAATGTCTTTTCCACCGTGTTGGGTAAATTGTGGACGGTGAGAAGCTTCAACAAGTATGCGATGTCATACGCACCAGAGAAAATAACAAATGGTAATATCATTATTTAAAACAAGCCCGGAAGACATCAGAAAATTAGCAAAATCAATTGAATCGATACCCTCGCGTTTGTTTTTCTCAAAGTCAATCCCGGTTTTGCTAAATAGTTCAATTGATTTTGGGTTACACTTACCACAATGAGGACTAAATTCCTTAAAATTAAATTGCCAAATGCAACACTGACCCGTAGCACACACCGGTAGCTTTTCATTTTCGTCGAAAAGAGTAAGGATAACCTCGATAAGATGAATGGCGTCCACATTTGATTTCAGAGTGCCGTAAGACCAATGACCCGACGATGGGGTTGTCTAAAGAATACAGGAAATCCTGTGTCAAAGGCAACAAGAGGATAGTGGTTTATTATTTCCCTGATCAACTTAAATTCGTCGTTCAAATTATCTCGCCTAGGCTCCGAACTGACCAACGCCTACCGCTCGAGTTCAAAGATATTTCAACATAAACTTCTTTATTTATTCACCCAAAAGAACGCCTATTTTTTTTTTTAAATCTGTTAAACAACAATGTACTTCGCCAAAGAGATCTGAGTTGAGAGAAGGAGCTGAACCAGACAGGTTTTCCATTGAAATAAAGTTTCTTCATATCTCTAATTTTAATAGAAACAGTCACTTAATTTAAATTATTCACATGGTTTTTAAAAGTAATTTTGAATCAATTTCATAAATCAGCATTGTACATGAAAGACATGGATTATGCTCTAGTATAATGATTGTGTGCATTATAGTTTTAGATTTGATGCCCCTATGAGGAGGGTAGAGGGTGGTAAAGCATCATGCAACATCGCAAATAAATAAATAGAAACTTTTATTTTGATGAAAAAAATATATTTTTTAAATAAGGGTCAAAGATGATGTAGCAAGCAAGTCCGAGCAACAAAAGCAATTAAAGGTTATTAATAATTAATTTAACTAGTCTCCTTTATCTTTAATTAATTAACTTTCCTATCACCCTGTGGCTTTCTTTGTAGTGCTTGTGGGATCTCGTTAGAATCTTCTTCTATTAGTAGTACCCAAAAAATAAATACATTAATAGAAGCAAACTGATTACAGATGAAATATAGTGCTACGATCTAAATTTTGGAAATGGAAATATTGGATTAAAATTTTTGATTTTTTATTACCATAGAGGTGGCAGAACTATAGTCCTATGAAAGCATTGTTGGTCCAGAAGAAGCATCACGAGTGCTACGACTTCTTGGTGGAACTTTCATTTATTGGAGGTGTTAAATTATTTGTTACCTTACAATAATATTGCAAGAATCTTTGTAAATAAATTAGATTAGGATGTGTTTTATATTTAGACAGTGTGTTTAATATTTTGGTCCATAGTATGTATCATATAAGTTTGGAGTTATGTGTGTGGTCTCAATTAAGTGCAAGTTAAATATATTAGGTATCATGTTTGGATGTAGGGAGTTATGAGTAATAATGAAAGACTTTACCTTTATGTAATATTTAGAAGAGAACAAAGGTCAAGAGTGATGCATATGAAGAGTCTCATACATACATACATATATTGAAGATAAAGCTGTATATTATATATCTGACAAGCCTTGCATTTATGCATGCTTTTGTAGATAAATTTTAGATAAAGTTTAGTGTGCTTTTTTAATGTGTTATATGTGGCTTCTATTGGGGACCACTCCCATAAAAATACGAAAATATTATTTCAATGAGTTTACATAGGATTTTACGAGGGATCTTGGTCCCCTAATACTAAGTGGGGTTTAAACCTTGGACCTCTCAAAGAGAAGCTAAAATACTTAAACCTTGGACCTCTCAAAGAGAAACCAAAATACTTACCACTACAGTAAGCTTGTAGCTATCAAAATAGTAAAATATTCCATTTGTTGTAGCTTACCATTTTATCATACTTTTTTCATTTTTATTTTCTATTAAATATATTCTTGAACTTCCTTCAGGTGCTATATTTTCACAATAATCTCCTTAGACATCATTTTAATCAAGACATAAATTCTAACTTGGAAAATTACCTTCTAGAATTTGAATTTCACTACGATGAAGATCAACACCATAATTCACTAGGATGACTCATCCATGTATTTTTAAATATTGTAGGCTTGTTATTAGCACATATTTTTCTACAATTGAGACTTCTCATGATGAGCACCATATTTGTAGATATTATGCAAGAGACACAATAACACAATTCTAAAATTCGGCATGATTTTGAGATTTATTTTTAAAAATTTTGTTATTCCTTTCAAACTTTAAATATAGTAGGGCATATCCTCGAAAGAATACATAATTATTTAGATTTGAAATAATTTATACAACATTTTATCAACTCTTTCAATGTTGACGGAGCTACCAAATATAATTTCATATTTTTTAAAATATTATTCCAAATGGTGTGAGGAAACAGATAATGAAGAAGTAAATGGTCTAATATTTCTAAATTTTTCTCAAAAAAATGCACATCTAAAGGGTCCATAATATCCTCTTCTTTATAGACTCACTTCGATAAGAATCTTGCTTTGAACTATTGATCAAAGAAATGTTGAGGCCTTAGGGAGAGCCTAGCTTCAATTCCCACTTCTACTTGATCCAATCTTAAAATCCAAAAAACCTGAGTAATGTTTATGAAACTAATCCGTTGCTTTTAAAAACAGTTATATCATGCTCAATCATCTCATCCTTGATAGTCACTTCTAGTGTAACATCTTCTACCTAAATTAAACTTACCATATATTTGAGGTTTTGGTTATATTCAGCTTGGGCATCCATACTTTCAACTAGGGAATCCTTACTTTCCAATATGGTTTTCAAATTTAACTTTCCTTCCAAACTAGCTACTGGGGCTCGCTCTTAGAATGCACTTCCTCCTAGCTCACACTCCCTCCTAGCTTACACTTGCTCTCAATTCATACTTTCTCCCAGCTCGCACTCCCTCCTGACTCGCACTCGCTTCTATATCTTTTTTCTATCAACATTCCTTTGCTTCGATTTTTTTTAGAAATAATATTCGTCACATTCATGGTAAGGTTTTGAAGCATCGATACACTTTGGATGAACCGATTGGTTTTATCCCATATTTGAAGATCTCAAGATTGCTAAAAGAACTAAATCCTCCTACACTCGAAGTAGCACAAAATTCTTCCATCATACTCTACAACTCCTAGGGTTTACTATTTATAAAGTATTCTTTACTTTTGGATCTTTGCATGATAGTTTAACTTTGTAGGTGACCTTAATATGACCAAGCTCTCTAGTTTGCACACCCACTGCATGCCATGTCTCTAGCTTCACCTATAGTCCTCTTGTAAAAACAACATAACTTTAGTGTTTTGATTTTTTACATCAATTAGAACACTTCTTCCACCGCTAGGATTTCATGGTGAATACTGGCAAATGCTATTACAAAAATTAAAACATGACAAAGACTATTTTAAAAATTAAAATACATGTTCCTCATGCTCTACCTTAGATGATGAAGCTTTTTTTATATTGTTTACAATACTATAGATGGTGCATAAGATCTCATGCTAATTTGATATTATTTATTATGTAACCTTAATAAAAATATATTTTTTAGTTGGTTATATGAAATTGAAATAGCCACATTTATACTACACTATCAAGATAATGATATTACAAAAGGTTAATAATTATACAAGTATCACTTAACAAGATTTAAACTTAATTTTTAACTAAAAATAAAAGAATTTAAATGCTTATACTATTTAATATTTTTTTAAAAAATTAAAAAATTATCCAATTTTATTAAAATGTTGAAAAATAAAATTACAAGGAGGACACACTACAACTTGAGGAGTGGACAATAGTATTCTCCTTACACTATGGCTTGAAATGGCCACACTTACACTACACTATCAAGATAATGATATTACAATTAAATATTATACATGTATCACTTAACAAGCTTTAAACTTGAATTTTTTCCTAAAAATAAAAGGATTTAAATTCTTATACTATTTAATATATATTTTTTTAAATTAAAAAATTATCCAATTTTATAAGCTTTATTAACATGTTGAAGAAGAAAATTACAAGGAGGACACACTACAGGTTGAAATCAATTTAATTGTGGTGTGGACAATAGTATTCTCCTTACACTACAACTTGAAATCAATTTAAATGTGGAATGGACAATAGTATTCTCATTTGCTTCGTGTGATTCAATTATTTCAATTTAAGTGTGGAGTGGACAATAGTATTCTCAATTTGCTTGGTGTGACTCAATTATTTCAATGGAGGAAAACCTAATGAGTTGTTGGTGAAAACCCACATCTTAACTTAACATCATCATGTCAAGAGGTGCAACGTTTGTCCTTTCTTCTTTTGAGCAGCATAAAAGATTTAAAATGAAGAGGTATGGTGATTAGAGAGACAGAAATACTGTCTGCTGTGACAACCATAAGGATGAAGACCGTGTCTAGATCATCATATGAAGTCAAAATGGTGACAACAATTTATATATAAACATATGCATGCTTGAAAAATAAAACAAACATAGGCGTCCATTTGGGTGAAGAAATCACAAAGAAGTTCAATGTGGAAAAATCTTTGAACTCGCAGCGGCGGTGCAAAGATGTTAGGTTAGCCAGTTACGAGGGAAGTCTGGGCAGATAATTTGAACGACGAATTTAAGTTGATCAGGGAAATAATAGACCACTATCCTCTTGTTGCCTTTGACACAGGATTTCCTGATATTCTTTAGCCAACCCCATCGTCGGGTCATTGGTCTTACGGAACTCTGAAATCCAATGCGGACGCCATTCATCTTATCCAGGTTATCCTTACTCTTTTCAACGAAAACGGAAAACTACCGGTGTGTGCTACGGGTCAGTGTTGCATTTGGCAATTTAATTTTAAGGAATTCAATCCTAATTGTGGTAAGTGTAACCCGAAATCTATTGACTTATTGAGCAAAAGCGGGATTGACTTTGAGAAAAGCAAACGCGAGGGTATCGATTCAATTGATTTTGCTCAGCTTCTGATGTCTTCGGGGCTTGTTTTAAATAATGATATTACCTTGTTATTTTCTTTGCTGCGTATGACATCGCATATTTGCTGAAGCTTCTCACCGGCCAGAATTTACCGTGGAGGACTTCTATAAACTTATAAACATATTTTTTTTCAACCGTCTATGACATAGAGTTTATGATGGAGGAATGCCAACTATCATGGCGAAAGTCTCTCCGAAATATTGCACAACTATCAAGGCCAGAGTCTTAACGCTTCCTGGTGTTAACGCAAGGCATATATTTGTCTTACATAACTTCTAAAATACTCATTGGAAAACAAACGTATAAATTTCAAGAAAATACAGAAGATAACAAAACTTTCAAATCCTGCTGTATGCAAAGTACCAATCCTGCTTATTTGAAACAGCTGGGCCAAGACCTCCACCCAAGTTAACTGAGTGCAATATTTCGTAGGGACTCTGCCCTTGATAGTTGGCATCCTCCATCATAAACTTGATGTTATAGACTGTTGGAAAAAATGTCTTTTCCACCGTGTTGGGTAAATTGTGGACGGTGAGAAGCTTCAACAAGTATGCGATGTCATACGCACCAGAGAAAATAACAAATGGTAATATCATTATTTAAAACAAGCCCGGAAGACATCAGAAAATTAGCAAAATCAATTGAATCGATACCCTCGCGTTTGTTTTTCTCAAAGTCAATCCCGGTTTTGCTAAATAGTTCAATGGATTTTGGGTTACATTTACCACAATGAGGACTAAATTCCTTAAAATTAAATTGCCAAATGCAACACTGACCCGTAGCACACACCGGTAGCTTTCCGTTTTCGTCGAAAAGAGTAAGGATAACCTCGATAAGATGAATGGCGTCCACATTTGATTTCAGAGTGCCGTAAGACCAATGACCCGACGATGGGGTTGGCTGAAGAATACAGGAAATCCTGTGTTAAAGGCAACAAGAGGATAGTGGTTTATTATTTCCCTGATCAACTTAAATTCATCATTCCAATTATCTGCCTAGGCCTTCCTGATAACTTGACCTAACGTCCTTGTACCGCCGTTGCGAGTTCAAAGATATTTCAACATTAAACTTCTTTGTGATTTATTCACCCAAATGAGAACGCCTATTTTTTTTTTTTTTTTTAAATTGTGCCTATGTTTATAAACAACAAGTTGTTTATCTTCGCTTCAAATGATGATCTTGAGTTGAGAGAAGGTGAGCTTTGAGTACCGACTGACTAGGTTTTGTTCCATTGAAATAAAGCCTTTCTCCTTTACATGATGCTCTATATTTTAAATGAGAATACTATAGTCTACTTTATATTTAAATTGATTTCAACATGTAGTGTTTCTCTTTTTATAAAGTAATTTTTTGATATCATATTTCATAATATCATGCATTGTATCATGAAAGACATGGATTATGGCTCTTTGGATTGTTTGTGCAGATTTATAGTTTTTAGATTTGATGCCCCTATGAGTTGAGGGTAGGAAGTCAGGTGGTAAATGCATCATGCAACATGGCAAATAATATTTATAATTAGAACACTTTTTTATTTTGATGGTAAATAAAAGATTATGTATTTTTTTTAAATATAGGGTTCAAAGATGATGTAGCAAGTAAGTCTGATGCAACAAAATGCAATTTTAAAGAGGGTTATTTAATAATTAATTTTAACTAGTCTCCTTTTATCTTTAATTAATTTTAACTTGTCTTCTTTATCGCCTTGTGGCTTTCTTTGTAGTGCTTGTGGGATCCCGTTAGAATCTTCTTCTATTAGTAGTTCCCAAAAAATAAATACATTAATAGAAGCAAACTGATTACAGATGAAATATAGTGCTACGATCTAAATTTTGGAAATGGAAATATTGGATTAAAATTTTTGATTTTTTATTACCATAGAGGTGGCAGCACTATAGTCCTATGAAAGCATTGTTGGTCCAGAAGAAGCATCACGAGTGCTACGACTTCTTGGTGGAACTTTCATTTGTTGGAGGTATTACATTATTTGTTACCTTACAATAATATTGCAAGAATCTTGGTAAATAAATTAGATTAGGATGTGTTTTATATTTAGACGGTGTGTTTAATATTTAGGTCCATAGTATGTATCATATAAGTTTGGAGTTATGCGTGTGGTCTCAATTAAGTGCAAGTTAAATATATTAGGTCTCATGTTTGGATGTAGGGAGTTATGAGTAATAATGAAAGACTTTACCTTTATGTAATATTTAGAAGAGAACAGAGGTCAAGAGTGATGCATATGAAGAGTCTCATACATACATACATATATTGAAGATAAAGCTCTATATTATATATCTGAAAATCCTTGCATTTATGCATGCTTTTGTAGATAAATTTTAGATAAAATTTTAGTGTGCCTTTTTAATGTGTTATATGTGGCTTCTATTGGGGACCACTCCCATAAAAATACGAAAATATTATTTCAATGAGTTTACATAGGATTTTATGAGGGATCTTGGTCCCCTAATACTAAGTGGGGTTTAAACCTTGGACCTCTCAAAGAGAAGCTAAAATACTTAAACCTTGGACCTCTCAAAGAGAAACCAAAATACTTACCACTACAGTAAGCTTGTAGCTATCAAAATAGTAAAATATTCTATTTGCTGTAGCATACCATTTTATCATACTTTTTTCATTTTTATTTTCTATTTAATATATTCTTCAACTTCCTTCAGGTGCTATATTTTCACAATAATCTCCTTAGACATCATTTTAATCAAGACATAAATTCTAACTTGGAAAATTACCTTGTAGAATTTAAATTTCACTACGATGAAGATCAACACCATAATTCACTAGGATGACTTGTCCATGTATTTTTAAATATTGTAGGCTTGTTATTAGCACATATTTTTCTACAATTGAGACTTCTCATGATGAGCACCATATTTGTAGATATTATGCAAGAGACACAATAACACAATTCTAAAATTCGGAATGATTTTGAGATTTATTTTTAAAAATTTTGTTATTCCTTTCAAACTTTAAATATAGCATGGCATATCCTCGAAAGAATACATAATTATTTAGATTTGAAATAATTTATACAACATTTTATCAACTCTTTCAATGTTGACGGAGCTACCAAATATAATTTCATATTTTTTAAAATATTATTCCAAATGGTGTGAGGAAATAGATAATGAAGAAGTAAATGGTCTAATATTTATAAATTTTTCTCAAAAAAATGCACATCTAAAGGGTCCATAATATCCTCTTCTTTATAGACTCACTTCGATAAGAATCTTGCTTTGAACTATTGATCAAAGAAATTTTGAGGCCTTAGGGAGAGCCTATAATATCGAAATCTTCTTCCAAGGGAAATATTTGGGAGAAGGAAGTTTTGGTTGTTCTAAATCCTCATATCCCGACTTGATCAAGTATGCACCTTCTTTTGATAAATTTCAAAGCAACTCCTCTTTTTATCAATTGTAAACTCTTTAATATGAAGTTCTATATTGATGATCATTTGGATAGAGTTATTTTCCTAAAACCATGGTTAAGATCGTATCTTTCTAACTTGCCAAGAAAGCTTTCATTCTATCTAAAAAAGAGATGCAAAGTCTTTTTATTTTTTTTATCAAACAAAGGAATACCCAAGTAGGTTGATGGAAATTTTTTAATCCTAAACCCAAAATCATTCACAATAATTTATTGTAATTCTAGGGAAGTATTAATAAAAAATCTTAGATTTCCTAGTATTTATATACTATCCAATAGCCTTCTCATAGCACGATAATATTGATTTAGACGGTGATGGGCCCAGTAACTAAGGGATGACCCAAAAAAAATGTATCATCAACAAATTATATATGAGATTCAAAGGAATCATTTTTTGCAACTTGAATACCCTTGTTTTTTCCTTCTATTTTTACCATTGAAAAGGTTTTGCCTAATGCTTTTTCAAGAATACTGAATAGATGAATAGATAAGGAGAAAGTGGATCACCTTGATAAAGTCCACAAGACGATTTGAAGTATCGAGTAGAAGAACCATTGAAAAGATCTTGATCTCTTTTGTTGTCTTTGTGTTAGGATTTTCCTCCACATCTTCCTTTACACATTTAATTCCTTTTGAACTCGAACTTATATATTGTACTTGTTTATCCCTTATGTACTTCTTTGTTTCTTCTAATGGCTGATCCAAGTGAGTTATGGTGGTCTTTACCATAAGATGTTGTAGATAGTATTTATTTACCCCTTCTTTAGGAGTAGAATAATTTTGATCTAATCTACTTTCTAATAATGTATGATTTCCTTGCATTACCTTGAAATTTATCTTATGACCAAAGGCTTTTGTCTCTTTCTTCATAGTTTTTACTTTGCAAATTGTTGCCAAATGGCTAGCTTCATAATAATTATAACAACAACATGCAATATTTTTATAATCTACTTGTTGATCCCATTATCTTAATTTAGATTTGATCTTAATAGATTGTGACAAAGGTTTTAAAGTATCCATAGCAACACATATTATAGTATAAATAGCATGCCCCTGCTCGTTAATAGTTAGTCCTTACTTGTTTAATTATTGTGGGGTGTTTCTAATATTCTTCAAAGCATTCTTATTGATAAGATGATATGGAAGTTCAAAAATCCTAACCCAAATTGAAAGATTCTTAACTTTTTTATCTCAAGAAGAAAAATCATTCCATGGTATTAAATAAAGGGTATCTCTCCTTGTAAACCATGGGTCACCACT
>JAQPPZ010000955.1:0-69774 GCA_028583015.1 Wollemia nobilis
TTTATATCTAAGGAGCTGTTTTTGCATGTTGATGCTCCTTAAACAACTAAAAAACATTATAGTTTCAGATCTGGAATTAAATTTAAATGAAGCTCTGCAGAGGGTAGATATGACACAGAAATCTACATTGAAAGAGATTTTGATATTAATTTGTAATAGATGGTGTGATATGTGCTTATACTGTGTATGGGGATTCCTTCAACATTTCAATAAAGATCTCATAACATGCAATTATTGTTTTTCAATAAGTTACTGTTTTATTTCCAGACTTAGTATTTGAAGATGATCAAATTTAGCTTGTTTACAAAGCTCTTTATCTGTTATGGTTAGTTGGATATCCTGCCAAGAATATCCTGATGAATGAGGTATCTGACTTGTAGGAAGTTTTGCATATATGATGTTCATGTATGTTCATTTTCTTGCTCCATGCAACCAGTCCTGTTGGTAATATGCAACTTGTTTAATTTTTGGTAATTCCATTTTTTACATGTTCACACGGTATTAGATATTGGCTGTGGTTTTGGTAGTTTTGGAGCTCATCTCTTTTCAAAAAAACTATTGACTATGTGCATAGCAGCATATGAGATTTATGGAAGTCCGTTAGCTCTGGAGAGGGGCCTTCCTGCAATGATCGGGACTTTTATTTCAAGACAGCTTCCATATCCATCACTGTCATATGATATTGTTCATTGTGCCAGATGTGGTATTGATTGGCATGAGAAAGGTATGTTTGTTATATCATGTTGCTCACTATTCTTTTGTTCTACTTTCCGGCAAAAAGACTTTCAGTTATTTTCCATGCTGCCATTCCAGATTCATGACATATTAGTTGTGAAATGCTATATTCTTTATTAGAAGTCTTTTGTTGGTTTGAAAAGCAACTGTTGAAAAATTCATTTAAGAGCAGTTGGTTACAGTTTTAGTCGAAATTTAAGCATCCCACCCACCCACACACACATATATATATATATATATATATATATATATATATAATTTAGTTTGTAATGGTCTAATGTGAATACAAACTTGATCTAGTACTTATTTTCATGTTTTTGACATTAGTTTATTTATTTATTTTGTTTTTTTTTTTTTGAGAGAGAATTTCAATGAACTGAAAGAGTGCGTTATTCAATGTACTTTTCTGTGATGTTATGGAACAGATGGTGCTTTTTTAATCGAAGTGGATAGGGTTCTTAAGCCTGGTGGATACTTTGTCTGGACTTCACCTCTTACAAATCTACAAGGAGCTATGCTAAGTGCTGGGAATCAGAAGAAATGGAAATTCGTTGAAGACTTCACACAGAGGATATGCTGGGATCTTTTGTCACAGCAGGATGAAACTGTTGTTTGGCAAAAGACAAAAGATAGAAATTGTTACTCATCTCGGTAAGCATGAGTAACTAGCATTTGATATCTGATAGGTTTAACAATGATGGCCATTTTATCTTGTTCTCTTCATTTGCCTGATTACGTAATCAACTGTCAAAATTTTTAAGGATTTATGGTTCTAAATACTTCTTATGTAGGTTCTCCTTGATGTAGCTGACTATTATTCTGTCTTTTTATGCATATTAGCTGCGCTATTCATAACATACATGGTTCAATTTTCTTTGTTGCACTGCAGCAAGCTGGGAGATTCGCCCTCTGTGTGTACAAAAGGCCAGGATCTAGAATCCCCTTATTATCAAGCTCTTCTACCGTGTATTGGGGGAACTCAGGGCAATAGATGGATCCCTGCACAGAATCATATAAATTTGCCAGGAAGGAATATGTTGAGCTCAGCCGAACTTGCAAATTATGGCAAGGATTTTCTTGATGTCTGATATCTTAATGAAAATTCTATTGAATAAATAAAAAAACATTTGAAATATCTATTTTCATATATCTATTTGTTATGGAAAAGATTCAGCTTCTTCAAATAATATTCTTTCTTGTCTTTTTTTTAATTGGTTATATGGGATTGGAACGGGCCCCATCCATATTACGTAAAAATCACATAGTGGTATTACAAGAATTTGACAATTATACTTGTATAGCTTGGCAAGATTCGAAGGTTCTGAAATATAACCGGTTGGGCTAAGGCAATGCCATTTGATCTTTCTTGTCCTTTGCTATATGAGTTGCTTTTAATTTTTATTTTGAAGCTGACAGTTTCAATATTTAAACGATCCTTCTATTTCTTCTATACCAAGAATGCAATTAGAAGATTTTACTGAAGATTCTCAAGAGTGGAGATCTACATTGAGAAATTATTGGTCCTTGCTTACACCTTTGATATTTTATGACCATCCAAAGAGACCAGGGGAGGAGGACCCTTTGCCGCCCTTTAATATGCTACGAAATGTGATGGACATGAATGCTCGATATGGAGGTTTTAATGATGCTCTATTGGAGGCAGGGAAAACTGTTTGGGTCATGAATGTGGTGCCAACAAGCACTTCTAACACACTTCCTTTTATACTTGATCTAGGTTTCCTTGGTGTTCTACACGACTGGTATGTAATCTATCAGCAGCAAAGGCTGGTTTCTATTTTAATAATTTTCTTCACTTATTGCTTGATTCTTGTTTTGTAAGTTGATTTCTATATAATGTTATATTCATCTGGGAGGGGATGCTGTTGTCATTGTTTTTTATCATTTGGGAATTGTTTATATATAGATCTATGCAGCTAAACACCCAAAGGCCTGAATTGTATGCAAAGATCTTAGTATATACATGTAATGTCATATGCATAGGTCTTTCAGTATATGCATCTCATACTATTTAGAAGCTAAATGAGAATATAATATTCCATCTGTGGTCAAGAACAACATCATTATCTAGTGATATAATTTAGAAGCCAATGACAATATAATACTCCATTTGTGGTCAAGAACAACATCTACGTGATAGTGTTAGCACTTCTTGGAATGGACTTGAAATTCTGAATAGACCTATCATGGAAAAACCCAAGTCCATGGTGAAGGCCAAAGACCTTGACTTGTTCTCTTGGGAAGAAGCACTATAACATATTTAATAAACATTAGTTCAATAAAACTGCTAAAAATATGACAGCGGGAGAAGCATGGACCAGCAGAAAGACCAGATGTTACCACATTAACATCTTTGGGTACATTGGAAGTCCAAGGAGGAGAGCATACAAGCATGTACAACTAAGAGGGCATGAAAGCAACTTTCCAATGTTTTCAGTCATGAACAAGAGGCGATGTAGTGGATTATTTATGGAATATTCACTCATTTTTCGTTGTGTGAGAAAAAACCTATTGTGTAACCACCGAGGACAAATGAAAGAGTGGGTCATGGTAGCCATAGACATGATCATGTACAACGGGCATTTAAAGGGGAGATTTTACTTTCCCAAGTGAAATCACAGCCATGAACACCATTGTGGAGCATAGAAAATATGTATATGTTTCAGTGATCAAGCGGATTGTTATTTGCAGCCCTTAAAATAGGAAATACTTAAACCAGAAAAGTAGCAATAAAACACTCCTCCTAGGGAGGAATGTTGTTTCCACATCAAGAAAATAGGGACCATTGCACAAATTGAGCAAGTCAAATGGATACTCAGTTGCAACTTGCAAACAGTAGGCTTATTGATGAACTCTAAACAAGATTTTAGCATAGTTGGAAAAGTCGCTGAGATCTTGTGAATTCTCAATTTTCTTACGAAAAAATGTGGGCTGCGAGAAAATCACAGGATTTCATGGACTCGAGAAATTGCCAACTTTTTGACGATATTCTCACCATTTTCTCGCGAAGACTCATGCATTTAGAAGGAAACGTTAAAAGGGGGAAAAGAATCATTTTTTGCATTTTTATCTTCTCTCCTGCTCTTAACTGCAAATTTGTAAAGGCTAACCAGACATTGTCCAATTCATCTAGACAAATATTTGACAAAAAATATACGGTTTCTTTTTTTTAAGCATTTTTTAAGATCCTTCAGTTTTTCTTTTCCTTGGTTTTCTCTCTTCTTTTAAGAGTCTAAGACATGGCCTTAATGTTTCTACGGCCATGTCATAGACTCTTACCACTTACCCTTGTTTGGGAAAAATAGATGGCTTCTTCAGCTAAAGACAAGGAATTGGCAACAATGGGCCAAGTACACAAAGGGACCTGATTTGGAAACAAGCTAGAAAAGGGATTTTGCCAAATAAGTTCATCTGTAAATATTGCAGCAAATACATGAGAGGAAGGTGTCTATCAACCCAAATTCCATATTTCTAGGGTTCAAGGCCACAATGTAATTTTGTGCCTAGCAATGGATGAGACAATAAGAAACAATGTCCTTGTTGAAATATGTGTAATCTGGTCTTGTTTAGGCCCAGGGCAAAAGTGTGAAGAAGTGCTTATGAGCACTATTAGTGTAGCCTATGGGTATGTTCATGTAATTCTAAGGGTCCTTTTCATATTTCATGCCTAGTGGTATTGGTTAATCCACCTTTATGGATAACCTTGCTTAAAGGATAATTTATTATTATTTTATTGTAAGGTTAACCTCAAGGTTAAGTTAATGTTGGCCTAAGGTTAACCTTTTATTGGGGATTTGATATCACTATAAATACCCCTCAACAAGGATCCATTTGTATGATAAGTGTGAATAAAATGTGAACTATTAGGGTGCCCACAGACATCCACCTTCTACTTATCCTTGTTGTCTCCCTTTGGATTTCTATTTCATTTACTATTGTTATCTTTTAATTGTTGCTTCTTTTCCGCTTACGATTGTGGTGAATGAATGATTTGGAATGTGTCTAGAAAATATTGTGAATTCGAACATGGCATCAAGTGCGATCCGAAGCAACGCCACTCATCAGGAAGAGGAGAATTTCTCAAAGCAATAAACGATCATCGAAACAAGTTATTATTCGAGATCTCCGCATGTCAAGGTTACTGTTGGTTACGAATCTGCCATGAGGAAAGGATTTGTTGTTATTGCGCCCAGATTCGCCCACCAGATTGAAAGGCCGGAAGGAAGGAATGCCTTTCGTGCCAATCTCCGGAGAAGGTCGGCTTCCTGTGGGGTTTTTAGTGTAAGATGAGAGTGCAGGGAAAGAGATAAAAATGCAGAAAGAGAATCCAAATGAGATTGGAGTTGGTGGGGGGAATAAGCAGCACGACAACGAATCAATCAGCACTACTAACAACATTCATCTACAAACATACATTGAAACTACAACTATCATTCATCCTATGTATCCTCTATCTATGCATTCCAGGAATACTTGATCATCAAATGCCAGAGTCCAGAGTTCAGTACAACAGCAAGCAATGACACAAGAAACATGAGGCAAAAATGACAAAGAGAGGCAGCATACAAGATAAAAGACAGTAAGCAAACGCAAGTGAATGCTTGTATCAGAGGCAAACGCACAGCTACAATTGTTCCCTAGCAATATATTCCCCTTCCACCCTTTACAATGAAGATGAGTGGGCTATTTATAGCCCAAGTTCCCCCCGATTACATTCATGGGTACAAAATCCCAGACAAGACAGTAGCTGACACGAGCGGCTGAGGAGTTGCTGATGCTGACTTCTGTCGGGCAGGACTGTACTCGTGACATGGTCTCCCTGAAGGCTGTACAGCTACGTGGCGGTATGTCAGGTCTGTCGGGTCAAACCTTTGGTCACCAGGAATGCGGGTAGGTGTGGCAGATGGCACTTTACATCAACTTAAAAGGTGGCAGTTGGTGCAGATAGTGCAACCCATGCTTTGTCCTTATCCTGGTCATGGCTAGGCTCGATTCCCGAAGTTGGACACTTGTCGGATGCTGATGAATGACACGTGTCTGCCTTGAAAGGCAGTTTATCCAACTTCGCCCAGGATCTGAGCGCTGTCGGTTTGCGCAGGTAGAAAATAGCGCAGTAGGGAGGGTCACCTTGCCTTAGGCATCTTCTGGTCTTGCTTCCCCAACTGCACACCGATCAGAGGGCGCACCCCGACTTCGCTGCGAAGTCGGGCTGCGCATCGGCACTAGCTATCTTCTTTGCTGTTTCGGACTGCGCACTAAGAGACGGGCGCACTCCGACTTCGCTGCGAAGTCGGGTAGCGCCCCAACACTTAGTCATTTTTCTGCTGCACTGCTTCCCTAGTGCACCCAGGAATGTTGGGGCGCACCCCGACTTCGCTGCGAAGTCGGGTTGCGCCCCAACACTTAGTCATTTTTCGCTCTTGTTCCTGTTTTGTCACACTTCGCACTGTCCCTACTGCGCCCCGTCTGGAGGGCGCACTCCGACTTCGCTGCGAAGTCGGGGTGCACCCTGACACTTAACCATTTTCAGGGAACACTTCTGGAAACTTTGTTGGGGGGAAGTTTTAAGGGGAAGAGGGAGGAATAAGACTGCAAGGAAGAGGGAGAAAGGAAGAGATGAAGAAAGGGAAAGAGAGGAAGAAAGGAAAAGAGCAGGCTAAAACTGAAAACATGGCACCCCGTACCAAATGTGGCAACAGTTAGCAGGTGCAGGTGCGGATAATTTTTAATATAATATATATATATATATATATATATATATATATATATATATATATATATATATGTATTTTTTATCCAAAATAATAAAATAAATTATAAATCATACACATTGGCATCATAAAAGCATATATGATATTCAATAGGATGTCAAAGTCATAAAAAGATTTAAGATAACAATATATAGGCCCTCCTCAAATAGTGTATGTACAATATATAGTAGTGCATGTACACTAATGACATTATATATCTGATATTTGACTCTCATTCATCATATTCCTCGTCATCATCTTCTAGGCCCTCCTCCTGTGGATCTGGTGGTGGTAGATCTGAAAAGCTGTTTTACCTTGGAGAAGGGTTTATATAGGAGAAGTGGAATCCAATTCACTTTACAATAAATTAGAGTCCACTTTATAAATTATAATTTAATATTTATTATACAAAAGTTTAAAAACTAAAAAGTTTTAACATATAAACTTTTAAAAATTAAAATGTTTTAAGTTTTTAACTTTTACTTTTAGTTTTAAGTTTTATTTTTTATGTTCTTTTAAAGCCCTTAAAGCCCGTATGGGTTGGGTGGGCCCATGTCTAGGCCCACCTAAACATTAAAAAAATTTAAAATATAAAGTTAATATAATTAAAAAAGTAAAAACCTTTAAAATTTTAAAATTTAAAATATAAACTTAAAAAAAAAAAAAAATTCAATTTTTTTAAAGCCCGTATGGGTTGGGTGTGGTTGGGCCCACCTAATAACTAAACAGAAATATATAAAAAAAAAAAAAATTATGCATTTTAATGCCCTATGGATCAGATGTACTTTTCCACATTAGAGAGAAAATTGATCCTATTGAGGTATGGTCTACTCTGAAATATCTCTATGGAAAATTAAGTGCTAGTGAAGTTAACAGAATAGAGATGGAGTTCTCCAATCTCAAAATTTTAGATTTTAGTAATGTTGAAGTCTATATATCTCACTTCAAAGCTCCAAATATTTGATCTAGCTATGGTAGGAGGCAAGATAAAGACTGATGAAAAGTATATCAAATCTATTACCTTCCATATCTCTCCTTCCTTTTATACAATTGGCTTGGTTCTTTATAATATACACCCCCACTTGCTGGTTCTGAGTTATTTTGGTTTGTGCTTGTTTGTTTTTGCAATGAAATGATTGGTTTTGCTTGTTTAGTTTGAGGCATTGACTTGAATTTCATTCATAATGCAATAAGGAAACAAACATTTGAACAAATGATAAATTTGCAGTAAGGAGATGGAGATTTATTTATTTAATTTTCTGACCTAAAAGTACAGGTCTATATTTGCACAACAAACTGGAAATTACATAGCTGAAACGTTCATTTGCTCGTAACTCGATCACCGGAACTCCGATTCCTTCCCCGTAAAGTGCAGTTGTCTCTCCAAATGAAGCCACCCAAAATGTAACCTTCAAAAATGTGAATCCAAGCCCAATTAATTGTTGCATGCACCCCGAGGTCGCTGCAGGCAAGATGTACGGCTGCTGAAGGGTTTGACCTTGCCTTGTAAATTGCCTAGAATGATTTGATGGGATATTTCCCTACTGTGAGCAAATGACTCGATTCCCTAAGCGCCCATATGTTGTACGACCTGCTCCAGTATTGCATCTATCACTCCAAAATCAATCAAAATGGCATTGACCCAGATGAAGTATAGCCAAAACAATATAACCCAGATGGTCAGTTCATCAACCCAGATGAATTCAAAATTTGGCAAACCCTTGTCTACCTCTGTTAAGCTCAGATAATCTCTCTGTGATGAGAAATTCAATCCCTGATCAGCTAGAGATGGTCTCACACATCTAAAACTGATAATCCTGCTGAGAAATCCACTCCCAACAAGCCCTGTGATCTTCTGGTGAAAACCCCTGAAAAACTTCTCCAAAAAACATAAATTCTTCCATGCACCAATGAGCCTCAAAAATCCAATTTAAAGAGAACATCAAATTAGGGTTTGGGCACCCATTTTAGGTTTCCACAAGTCATTATTTTATAATTTTTAATTGATGTCTCTTAATGTCATTAAAGTGGTCACCCAAGTCCTAGACAAATAACTTTATGATTTTAAGTTATAACACTTTATAACTTAAAGTTATAACTTAACATTAAAACATGTCCCCTTTCACTTTGCCTAGCAACCCTTTTCCAAGGTCAACACTTGCAAATGGTAGAATTATACCCTCTGAATGCTGGGATTCTCGCCAAGCTGAGTCCCTAACCAAACTGTTTAGCCTAGGGGACCCCTGTGACTAGGCTAACAGGTCTCTGCTCCATCTACTGCAGAGAAGGGGACATTACAGTCTCCCCTCCTCGAAATTGCTTGTCCTCAAGCAATTGGAATCCTGGAGTCTGCAATATAGCATCGCCCTCCCAAGTGGCATCTTCCTCAGGTAAGTTCCTCCATTTGATCAAATACTCTTTTATAGTCCTTCGCCTAAGGGTATGCTCTCTCTACCCAATTACTGCCTCTGGAATTAATACCAACTTGCCCTCTTCATCCAGAGGTGGTAAATCTGTCGAGGGTGTGACATTGTGTCCCAATGCCTTCTTGAGGCGTGATACGTGGAACACATTATGCACTCTACTGCTCTCAGGTAGCTCCAGCTCATAAGCTACCTCACCCACACATCGTGAGACTCTAAATGGGCCATAAAATCGAGGCTTAAGCTTCTCAGCTCCACTCCTCTTCAGCGATGACTGCCTGAATGGCTGTAGTCTTAGATAAACCATGTCACCTATCTCAAATGAGCGTTCAATCCTCTTCTGATCAGCATATTTCTTTTGCTGCTCCTATGCCTGTCTGATGTTCTCTTGCAGTGAATGCATGATATCTTGTGTCTCCTGTAGAAAATCCTTGGCCCTGGGAACCCGACTGTCACCTAAAACCAAATCCATGAAGTTGGGTGCTTCATACCCATACAATGCCATAAACGGTGACATCTTAATCGACATGTGATAGGATGAATTGTAACAATATTCTCCTAAATGCAACCATCTAACCCATGCCTTCTGTTGTCCTGACACGTAATTCCTCAGATATCCCTCAACCCATTTGTTGACAATCTCTGTCTGTCCGTCAGTCTGAGGATGATAACTCGTGCTCGGTGTCAGCTCTGTCCCACACAATCTGAATAGCTCTTGCCAAAAGAGACTCATGAATTTACTGTCTCGATCACTAACAATGGTCTTAGGCAAGCCATGCAATCTGAATACCTCCCTAAAAAATAGCTCAACCACCTGCGTTGTTGTGAACCCTATGGTGATGGCGAAGAAATGGGCATACTTCGTGAGTCTGTCTACCACCACATATAAAAAATCCTTCCCCTATGCCTTGGGAAGTCCTATAACAAAGTCCATGGATATGCTCTCCCACTTCTGTGAAGGAATGGGGAGTGGCTGAAGTAAACCCGCAGGGAATGTATGCTCGTATTTGTTCTATTGGCACATAGAACACTCTCGGATGTACTGCAAGATATCATCCTTAAGCCCTCTCCAAGAAAACCTCTCCTTGATCTGCCTGTAGGTCTTATAGTAGCCAAGGTGTCCTACCATAGGTGTATCATGTAGAAGTCTGAATATCTGTCTCTTGAACTTGGAATCTGATGTGATCCAAATTCTGTCCCGATAGTAAATCACCTCATCCCTGACAACATACCTATCATCGTCCTGTGTACCCTCCAAGATCCGACGAGCAAAATCATCTTTGGCGTAATATGCTATAATCTTGGGCCTCCAATCCTTAGTAATCTCTGCCAATGAACACAAGTGGGGGCGTCTAGACAGTGCATCTGCCACCACATTCTTCTTCCCTTTGACAAATTCAATGTCAAAGTCATAGGCCTGTATCTTACTGATCCACTTCATCTGCCTGTCATTGAGATCCTTCTGACTCAAAAAGTATCTGAGGCTATTGTGGTCAGTTCTAACAATAAATATTTGGCCCACCAAATACTGTCTGTACTTAGCCAGAGCATGCATGATGGCTAGCATCTCCCGATCATACACCGAATAGCTGGTCTCTCCTCCCCTTAGTTTTTGGCTCTCAAAGGCTATTGGATGTTTGTTCTGCATCAAAACTGCTCCAATACCTTCACCTGATGCATCGCACTCCACCTCAAAAGGTTTGGTGAAGTCTGGAATGGCCAATACTGGATAGCTGCTCATGACTTCTTTGAATCTATCAAACGCCTGTTGTGCCCTGTCTGACCACTGGAACGCTCCCTTTTTAGTAAGGTCTATCAAAGGTGCTGCCAACTGTGAAAATCCTTTGACAAATCTACGGTAAAAACCACACAACCCAAAAAAACCCTTGAGCTGTGTAAGGGTGGTCGGAGGCGGCCAATCCAATATAGCCTGTATCTTCTCAGGGTCCATCCTGACTCCCTGAGCACTGATGATATGACCTAAGTATAACAACTCGATCATCCCAAACTCGCACTTAGTCTCTTTAGCAAAAAGAGACTCTGCCTCCAGAATACTCAACACCTCATCCAGATGCCTTAGGTGCTCCTCCCATGTGCGGTTGTATATGAGAATGTCGTCAAAGAACACCAACACAAATCTCCTCAACTGCCTCTGAAAAATCTTGTTCATGCAGGACTGAAATGTGGCAGGTGCGTTGGTTAGCCCGAATGGCATAACCAAGAACTCGAAATGCCCATAGTGGCACCGAAAAGCAGTCTTCTCCACATCTGTCTCCCTCATCCGGATCTGATGATAGCCTGATCTCAGATCAATCTTGGTGAAATAAACTGCACCATGCAACTCATCTAATAACTCATCTATGTGTGGTATCGGGTATCGATTTTTTATTGTCTTTTTGTTCAACGCCCGATAATCAATGCACATACGCATAGTGCCATATTTTTTCTTTACTAAAACCACAGACGAAGCAAATGGGCTCTTGCTTGGTCTGATGTGCCCCATGTCAATCAACTCATGGATGGTCTTCTCTATCTCATCCTTATATCTCTTCGGGTGCCGGTATGGAGTAATGATAATAGGGCTAGTACCTTCCTCCAACTCGATGATATGCTCAGCCCCTCTGTCTGGTGGTACCCCTGGTGGTATGTTACTAAAAAATTTGCTATGTTTGGTAAGCAAATCCTGGATGTCTGGATGATAAGTTCATTTATTCTCCTCTGTAGATGCAGGTAGGATAACACAGTGGGCTGCCCACTCAATCTGATTATGTCTCATAAGCTTCTCCATCCGTTTGAAGGAAACTACTTGAGTTCCTCCTGATGTCATCCCTCTCAACACTATTTGTCGACCTTCAGATCTAAACTTCAATTCCATATTCTGGAAGTTGAAGACATCTCCCAACGTACGCAACCACTGAATACCAAGTACCACGTCTATATTCTTTGTGCTAACCACAAAGAAATCATCACATACCTCATAATTCCCCAATGCAATCTTCAACTATGGCACCTTCCTGGTGCAAGTAATGGAGAATCCATCTGCGATCATAACTTTGAATGTATCTACTTCTACTGTCTCCAATCCCCTTTGTGCAACCAACCCCTCATCGATAAAATTATGTGTGGCTCCAGTATCAATCAAAGTCACCACACGTTGCCCCTTAAGTACACCCCGTACCCGCAAATATTGGGCTCCCTGGATGCTATGGAGGTGAGCTAGAGTATTACTCTCCTTTCCTGCTTGATCCTGGGTGGTTTCTTGTTCTTCTGGAGGTTGTTCACCATCGCTGTCCTCACTTTCTGATCGCTGATCAGAATTTCCAGAATCATTATCATCATCTGAATGATACTCTATCAGCTGCAACTTCCCCTTAAATTCACACTTATGCCCCGGGGACCAAGTCTTTTGGCATGTAAAACATAACCCCTTCTTTCAAAGTTCATGAAGGGTATTAGGATCTAGTTTTTTAAATTTTCCCTTTTGCTGGTCAGTTTCCTTCTTGAATGGTTTTTGGTCCCTATCTTTCTTGAAATCTTTGACTTCCTTACCTTTGAACTGGATTTTAGTCTTGGATGTTGTGACCTCCATGTCTCGAGCCTGTTTGATAGCATCGTGCAATGTGCCTGGGTTAAAGGCTTTGACCCAACCTCGTAACGGCTCCATCAATCCATCCATGAATAGGACTACTAACCGTCTCTCTGACATATCTACAACCATGACGCATAGTCTCTGGAATTCTGCTATGTAGGAGTCAACTGAACCCCACTGCCTCAAATATATAAAAAGAAAAAAAAATTATGCATTTTAATGCCCTATGGATCATATGTACTTTTCCACATTAGAGAGAAAATTGATCCTATTGAGGTATGGTCTACTCTGAAATATCTCTATGGAAAATTAAGTGCTAGTGAAGTTAACAGAATAGAGATGGAGTTCTCCAATCTCAAAATTTTAGATTTTAGTAATGTTGAAGTCTATATATCTCACTTCAAAGCTCCAAATATTTGATCTAGCTATGGTAGGAGGCAAGATAAAGACTGATGAAAAGTATATCAAATCTATTACCTTCCATATTTCTCCTTCCTTTTATACAATTGGCTTGGTTCTTTATAATATACACCCCCACTTGCTGGTTCTGAGTTATTTTGGTTTGTGCTTGTTTGTTTTTGCAATGAAATGATTGTTTTTTCTTGTTTAGTTTGGGGCATTGACTTGAGTTTTATTCATAATGCAATAAGGAAACAAACTTTTGAACAAATGACAAATTTGCAGTAAGGAGATGGAGATTTATTTATTTAATTTTCTGACCTGAAAATACAGGTCTATATTTGCACAACAAATTGGAAATTACACAGCTGAAACGTTCATTTGCTCGTAACTTGATCATCGGAACTCCGATTCCTTCCCCGTAAAGTGTAGTTGTCTCTCCAAATGAAGCCACCCAAAATGTAACCTTCATAAATGTGAATCCAAGCCCAATTAATTGATGCATGCACCCCAAGGTCGCTGTAGGCAAGATGTACGGCTGTTGAAGGGTTCGACCTTGCCTTGTAAATTGCCCAAAATGATTTGATGGGATATTTTCCTATTGTGAGCAAATGACTCGATTCCCTAAGCGCCCATATGCTGTACGACCTGCTCCAGTATTGCATCTATCACTCCAAAATCAATCAAAATGGCACTGACCCAGATGAAGTATAGGCAAACAATATAACCCAGATGGTCAGTTCATCAACCCATCTCTCTTGAAAGACTTTTCAAGCTTCTAATACATTATGAAGTGGAAATGAAGAATTATGGAGCTCTTTCTCATACACAAGCTCATCCAAAAGACTTCAAATCAATGGAATCTAAGGCTTAGTTGCCTAAGGGCAAGTCTAAGGTTTCAAAGAAGTCAAACACTTACGAGTATTGTAAAAGGGAAGGACACTCCATCAAGAATTGCATTACAAGGCTAAAGAAGATTGAGACAAAATTCTTGAGGGTTGGACACAAGATTTTTGATGATGGAGGCCCACTAGAGCATCCATTATGGGGGGGTGTTGAAATATGTGTAATCTGATTTTGTTTAGGCCAAAGCCAAAAGTGTGAAGAAGTTCTTATGAGCACTATTAATGTAGTCTACGAGCATGTGATTATGTAAGCCTACGAGCATTCATCATTTATGTAAGCCTATGGGCATGTTCATGTAAGCCTAAGGGCACCTTTCATATTTCACCCTTAGTGGTATTGGTTAATCCACCTTTATAGATAACCTTGCTTAAAGGGTAATTTATTATTATTTTATTGTAAGGTTAACCTCAAGGTTAAGTTAATGTCGGACTGAGGTTAACCTCTCATTGCGGATTTGGTATCACTATAAATATCCCTCAATGAGGATCCATTTGTATGATAAGTGTGAATAAAATGTGATATATTGGGGTGCCCACGAGCACCCACCTTCTACTTGTTATCTCCCTTCGTATCTTTATTTTGTTAATTGTTGCTATCTTTTAATTGCGTCTTCTTTTTCGCTTACGATTGTGGTGAATGCATGATTTGTAATGTTTTTGGAAAATATTGTGAATTCAAACAGGCTTGGCTGGAAGAGGCAAAGAGGGCAAGGATGGGAAAGCAAAGAGTAGTTTAAAACTGTTTATATATATATTTCAGAGTGTGCACCAACGATTTTCAAGTGGGTATATGTTGTACCATTGATGAAAACATAATTTCAGGAAAGAAAGAGAGAAGTGCCTCAAAGAAGAGAAAGGCATAGGAAGCATCGAGTGACGAAATGGATGTTGTAGCTGAAATGAGTAGAGTTTGATGAGGTTGAGGAGCAACTACTACATATAGAGCCAAGCAAGGAGAAGATGCCAAGAAATTTGGAGCAATGGTGGCAAAAAATGGGAGTGCAACTGCAACAACAACCAGTAAACCAAGAACCCCCACAACAGGCTATAGGAAAGAAGAAAGAAGGTGGCAATGTGCAAAAGTGATAGGTCAACAGAGTGAGGTGTGGAAAGTTGCCACAAGTAGTGTAGAAGGGAGCTCCAACACAACTAAGCATTGTAGGTGCCATGTTAGGTACTAGCGTGACTTCAAGTGATGTTGCAACAAGGAGACAACAACCTAGTGTTCAAGAACTTGTGCAAAGAGTGCAATGTATGGAAAAGACAACACAACAATTGGGTAAGAATGTTGCGCAACAGTCAACGCAAGATTGAGTGATCATTGTAGATGTATATGACAAAGTTCAAATTGCATTTGATACGGTGGAAGCATCATCATCATTGGATGGAGAACTTGGAGGAGGAGACTTTGGTAATGTTTGAATAGGTGGACAATGTTGATACACCAAAAAGCTTCAACACCACATCGCTTAGGCAATATGCAAACACTGTGGATAGATGTGGATCGCCTCTGTTGGATGAGGGACCATTAATGGAATTTATATCTACAACAACGTAGACTACGACACCAAATTCAACAGTGCTGAAAGAGAGTCAAGAGAAAGGTAAACAACCTGCATTAGAGTATAGACTATGATAGGAAGACCAAAGTAGTCAATTGTTGGAGGAAGAACCTAGGAAAGGTAAGAAGACGATGCAAGCAATAGAGAAGACTATTGATGTAGACGGAGAAAAGATTCAAGAGATTTAGGAAGGGAAGGCAGCCAAACAAAAAATCAATCTGACAGGTCATGGTGGGGAGGATGTGGAGGAGACCACCACCGAGGATGACACAGATATCAGATATGGAACTGGCAGAAGAGGAAACAAGTGAGTATTTTATCATAGAAGTGCCAAATTTTGAGACCACCAGTTCTTTGAGAAAATATCAATTAGCAGGTTGTTACATTTTTTGAAAAAGTGGATTGTTTGACAGGGTTTGTAGTGAGTTCAGAGTTGGGTGTGTTGGAGACTTGCAACTATGGTATTTGAGAATGGAATGTGAGTTGAGCAAACTGGTGCATTGGGCTTGTGATGAGGAGCGTATGAAGAAGTTTGCAGAAATATATCAAATGCAGCCATGGGAGCTAGGAGCTAGCAGTAGCAATGTCAATTTGATGTTGGAGATCAAGAATTTGCCAAAAAGAACTCAAGTACTCTATCAGTATCCACCAAGGGTTTATGTTGATGAAGGAAATATGGTGCCCTATCCTAAACTTCCAAGTGTCAATTATGTGAAGTTGGCACATGAGGTGGTAAAATCTTATACGAGAATGAACTTTTTGGCATATCTTATTCAATGGTTAGCAACAGGTTTAGAAATGTTTCAGTAGATGGTTTGTAGCCTTAAGCTGAAAGAGGAAAAGCAAACTAACCAAGTGCAGATGGTGGAAGGACAATTTTGGCACGTGCAGTAGGATGCCGAACTGAACTAACAAAGTTGAGGAAGGAAATAGAGGTCATGAGGCAAACACAAGAACAACAGGATCAGTTGATAGGAAAATTGAAGTCTGAATGTGCGGTGAGGGAGCAAACTCTAGAAATCAAGATGAAGCAGATTGTTCATAAAGAGAAATTGATCATGGAATGGGATGAGCAACTGGAAGTAGCTATAAGGAAGGAACCCGAAGCAGCAAAGAGGGAGGTTGAGTTAAAGGCTAGGCTGGTAGAAGTTGAGCAAAAGTTGCATCATTATGGGCTTCCAATTGGCTCGTTACCAGGCTATGCCAAGAGGCTCAAGGGAGAGAATGAAGCCTTAAAGCTGCAAATCCAAGAGCTTGGAGGAGTACCTATTTCATTGCCTCAACCTCAACAAAGCCAGAGATTCAAGGAGTAGCAACAACGGTCGACATCGACCAATCTAGAGGGGAGGGCAGATGTAGGTGCTAGTTTTGACTTGCACCTCAACAAAATAAAAGTTAAAAATAATGACTTAAGTGGGGGTATGTACGAAGTGAGTCATGCAAAAATAGTTAATGCTAGTTTATCTTGTAATTAGGAGGTGAGGTGTTAGGGGTGGTAGTTGCTTGTAGCGACCTTCCCCCTAGTTTAGATAATACTCCCCTCATTCATTTGACATAAAAGAGGGTAGATTTTGTACATGATAGAGAAGGTACACATGTACATAGGGTACAAGGTACAAGAGGAGACAGAAGGGACATATAACACATAGAGGACATATACATGCATTGTGTATGCTAAGAGAGATTGCGTGCATTGGAGATATTCTAGACAAGAATTAGATACTGTAATTGTAGAAGATGCCATATGCGTTTCATCTTACAGGCTATCGATAATGCAATATCTATTCATACTCATTCATCATTTGCTATTGCCATTGAGTGTTCTTTGCATGTACGGTTACTGATGATTGATGCAGTAGATTAGATTCAATCTGTTATTTGTATTCATTTCCACGTTTTATTGTACAGGGCCATCTAGGTAATTGATAGGTTGTCCAACATAGTGCTAAGTCGTACAAAGCAGTTGTCAAGTTGTACGAGGAAGTTGTTAGGCCATATAGTGAAGATCCTAGGCCGTCAAGATTGAAGGCAAGTTGTCTAGCTAGTACCAACTGTTTGGAAAAGGGCAGGCCATCCTATTCTCAGATTGGGTCGTCTGAGGTTGGAAGTAAAGTAGTCAAAGGCAAGGATATGATGTAGGCCATACAACCTCATCATTACAAGCTTGAAAATTGAATCTATCAATCCAAATTGTTCCTCCAAGGGTGGAATACCCCACAACTATGCTACACAAGGATCCTTGTAGGTAGGCAAATTGGCATGTCTGCTTAACAATGAATAAGTGCATTGGAAGTCAAGTAAGCGCACATTAAGAGTTTTGATATATTTGATGTTATAAAGTTGTGATATAGTATTGTCATGTATGTGACAATGTGTAATGTTAAGTGAATTATTAGTTATGTACAAATAAGTCATTAGTCATAAAGTGAGTCATGAAATGAATGTAAATGTAAGTCACATGCATGTCAAATGTAATTTAAGAAAATGATGAGGTGTTGGATAGTCAATAAGTTGGAGGATGCAACTACCTCCTTAGTTGTATAAATAAGACTCTTCCCCAATTCATTTGTGGGGGTTGGCCGAAATGTATTGTTGGCTGAAAAGTGTAGTTTGCATTGTTGACATGAGAGTAGATACATTCACATAGGCATTGTATTGTATATGCCCGAAGGAGATATTCTGCACAAGATTGTAGACTGTATATGTAAGATATTGCAAGTACGCATTCCATTGTACAAGAAAATGCTAATGCAATATCTACTCATATTCATCCATCATCTATTGCCTTTGTATGGTCATTGCATGAGTTGTTATTGTTGTAGATAGATTTTGTTAGTTGTATCCTTTCAAGTTTTGTTATGCAGGGTGGAAGTTGTTGTACATTGAAGAAGTTGTGCCATGATTGCCGTACATCGAAGTTGCCATACCGTGATTGCCGTGCAGTGAAAACTATTGCTGTCCAGTGGAGACTAATTGCATACAGTGGGTAGTTTGTGTAGTACATCGAATGTTAGCAGTCTGGAAAAGGGCTGTTTGAACTGTTATGCCGACAATTTGAAATATGTTGTGTGTGTGAAGTGTATGCATTGTAATTGAAGGATATTCGCTTTGTATATTTGTTCATTTTAGTAGAAATAGAATTGTGTTTCAGTATGTTGTATTCAATTACTACAATATTCACATTTCATTCTTTAGATGAGATACTATTTTAAGAAATTCTTCCATCTTCACATCTCATTCTTTAGATGAGATACTATTTTAAGAAATTCTTCCATTTGCATTCAGTTATTCAGTGACTTTTTAGAAGAAAGAACAGAGAAAAAAAGAAAATGTTTCAAAATCACCAGGCCTTTCCTTGATATGCTAAGTAGCTTTTGGTTTGTGTCTCCTATTCATTCACTTGCAATTGTTTTACCTTTTGGTCCCGCATTCTGTTTTATTTATTTCTTTATTTGATTGATAAAATCCTTCATAGGTAGGAACCTTTGGCATTGGTACCATGGTTGTGGGTTATCTCTTCTATCAAATTCTCTGAGGATTTGCACCTAGCCCTAATGCTTGGTGATGCCACACCCAAAATTGAGTGCGAAGTTTACCCGATCAACACTTCCACTTTATAAAATTTGCATGTTGCCTGGGAATTGAACCCAGGACTCTACATTGGGAGCCAATACACTTAATCGCTTGAGTTCATCCCATTTAACTTTGTGCATATTGCTTTATGATTTGGGGTTTCTCAACAACAATTTTCTTAATTGCAGTAGTGCTTCTACATCCTCCCATGCTTTAATGAAGATGTCACACAAGCTGGGATATGAAATGTAGTTATTTAGATGATATCACTTCTTTCAACAACTGTTATGTTTGTGTTTTAGTCTTCAAATTATTGAGGAAGAGCAAATGAGAAATTTTCTCTACTTGGAATAGATTCCTAGTTTATGGGCGCTTACTAATCAGACAGAAATCCTCGTATTTTGGTTAGAATGGGGCAAAAGTTATATTGTCATAATCTTCTATGCATAAGAATTGTCTAATTGTTCATTTACTTATAAATGGGTACTCACAGGTGTGAGGCATTTCCTACTTATCCTTGAACATATGATATGCTTCATGCAGCTGGACTGCTTTCACAAGAATTTGATCACCAAGATAAGTGTGGTATGACAGATTTATTATTGGAGATGGATCGGATACTTAGGCCAGAGGTGAATCTCATCTATCCTTTTTGGTTCATTTTGTCCATAGAAAACAATGATTTATTCAACATAATTTAAAATCGAATTCACTTCTCAACCCTCACTCTTTTTCTTTGCGTTACTTAGCGTCAATGCAAAAGAACTATCTGAGACTGTTGATTCTTCTTTGTTCTGTCTTTGGTTGAGAAGTGGTGTTGGAAACATAAAATTTGGATTTTAACTGGTCTTAAGTATTTAGAACTTGAAATGACGAAGCGCATGTGCAGGGATGGGTTGTACTTCAGGATAGAGTGCAACTTATAGAGCAAGCCAGAGCAATTACTGCACAACTGCGGTGGGATGCTCGTGTTGTGGACATAGAAGGTGACCATGAGCAAAGATTACTTGTCTGTCAGAAGCCATTCTTGAAGAAGTAGCTGCCTATGCTACTTTGGAAGTTCTGCTCCATTGCATCCTTAGGTGTAGCATGCAATTCTTCTAAGGCCATAGTTTGTCTACTACTTTTTACAAAGAGATAGATTATCAAATGCTTATGCTGGGACCTTCATAAAAAAAATGGGAATCATTATGTCATTTTCGAATCCAAGCCAAACTATCCTTGAGGGGATCTTGAGCCTTGGCCAACAAAACTATGCTCTACTGAGATTGCATCTTTGGGGAAAAATTATTTATTCTTTTATCTTTAGAATTTTTACTGTATTTACCAAGAGGAAGATTAAGTAATTTGTCTTTATTCATATTTATTCAAAGTCTCTAATATATGATGTCAGTTCCTTAAGTTTTATCTGTTGGTTCTATAAAATTATATCTACAGGGTAGAATTGGAACAAGACATTTACATACAAGTAAGTTTCTATGCTCAAATAAGTCTAGTAGCTTTCACAATAGGTTTATGAAGTGGGTGTGCCGACTCTGATTGCACTTAATTCCTTTTATCTGAATTTACTCAAAGATGGTTATGAACTAAATTGCATTTTTTGTTACTTCATTCTATCTTGAATGTCTGGGCATAGTGATCAACTATTCAGTTTTGCATATTATCATCTTCTGGAAAATTTTGAGGTTTATCAAATGTTCTACCAAATTGAGTGGTTTTGTAATACATAAAAGGATGTATTGCATGAATGAAAAGTACATGCCAATGAATGAGCCAATATGGAGGAACATGAGAATAATGATAGGCTCTTCTAATTACAGATTGAAATTAAAAACAGTAGAGAATAAGTATATTAGGCATTTGTCTCTTTAACTGGTCATTCTCTACAAAGAAGATACATTCCAAACTCTATTCCTGAGTTGCACTACCAACTAATTGAACATACAACTACATTTAAATAATACTTTGATAGAAGATCTATGTGAGCACAGAATACATTAAATGCAGGGGATGAAGACTATAACAGATGACTGACATCTATGATGTAGGTTAAAGTTCGAACTCTAATGTTATCATCTTCTCTATGCATTAGGAGGAATTTGTTCCCAACTTGTGGCATGTATTGGGGATTTCATTGCTAGGAAATGGATTAAGATGTCCATTTGACTTTGTAAACCAATGTTTCATTTTGAAAAATGGATGCTAATATTGAATCACATACTTCATGTTCTGTGTAAGAGATATATATATGTTCTAATGAAGCATTTTAGTCGTCAAGAGGGCAACTGAGGAAATGGATTGGTTTTTGAAAGTGGTGATTGAGTATTAAATTGGGAATCCATAGATTCTTGAGGTTGGTGATCCAAAGTATTTTGACACAAAACTCACCTAAATTTAACCTGTGCCAAAGCAGAAGCGATAATAATGTGATACCATCATAATGTCTATTATTGTCGTTGGCAAGATATTTATATAAGTTAGCCTAATTATGTCTATTTCTTATTAACTGTCAATAATTTTTTGTTTTCTATATTTTGTTAAATACCCCTTGATCTCCTCTTGAGATGCTTTCACCTTGATCATTTCTAAAACTTTGCCTTTAAATTTGAGATATACATTGTGTTTTAGTCGCAATAAAGGATTGAAGGATTGCATGGCAAAGGGTTAGGATTGATATGCCTATTTAGGTAGATAAATTAATAGGATGTTAGGATAGAGGTTCTAACAAATACATGTACTAATACAATGTGAGGTTATAAGAGAATACAATTTGGGTCCATATCAATCCCACATAATAAATCTAAAAAAAAAAAAATAATGTCAATAATACAATAAATACTTAATATTAAACACTACAAAAATTTTATAAATAATTTAATAATAATATTAAAAATAAATCAAGATTAAAAAAAAAAAAACAAAATATCCTAGGGTACTCCTCACAATGAGTTTTAGGGCAGAGATGTTGGCCCAAGTACTTCCCCTAGTTGAGCGGTCGGGACTTACACCCGATCCTGCAAAAGG
Source organism: Wollemia nobilis (assembly GCA_028583015.1). NCBI lineage: Eukaryota > Viridiplantae > Streptophyta > Pinopsida > Araucariales > Araucariaceae > Wollemia > Wollemia nobilis. Next base: position 21,979 of record JAQPPZ010000955.1, read on the forward strand.
TTATTAGTCTAATGCAGGCGCTTTTTAAGCACCGAAAATAGAATCCTAAAAAAAAAAAAAAAAAAAATATTTATATATTATATACTAGATGACTATATCCTTCTATATATAAATTTTTAAACTCACAAAATATATGCAAGACTTTAAAACTATGAAAAAAGTTTTGATTCAAATCTTTAAAAAATAGATTATACAATGAAAATAACAATATATTAAATAAACTATTTTACTCTGATCCATCTTACATAACCTATCACTCATAAGTAGAGGGACTTGTTTCAACTGAGTGTTTGTCAAGTTAACGGTTCTTAATCTTGAGCTGGATATAAATAAATATTAAATTGAAAATAAACAATTAAAATATAAAAGATATTATTTTTTGCTTGAAGTACAAAGAAAATATAAATTTTTAAAATAGAGTGCAATAATTAAAAAACAAAGAAGAATGAAAACTCAATATTGCACTAAACTTAAAATATGACATAATGGTAATCACTAAATCACAACTAACAACACAAATTAACAAGATATAAATCTTAAAAAAAACTCCAAAATTAAACTAACAACAAATTTTAATAATAATAAAAAAAAATTAACTAAAAACAATTAAAACAAATTATATTATAAGAAGAAGAGAAATACAATATTTTTGTTCATCTATATTAAAATTCCTACAAGACATAAGACATAGCAATGGTATAACCCTAACCTCTCATCTTAAAAAACTGTTAAATATATATTAAATAATAAAATTAAAGCTATTATTTTTTTAACTGCTCATTTCTGGGGGACAGTTAACAACGTGAACTCCACGATAGACAAGGTGAGATTTCCACGAATGGAGAAGATGACTCTTTGCCAATGGGGTAGCAGGCTTAAAGGTGTAAGTCCTTGGTCCTATTTTGTGGGATTCCTCACCCCTATTAACATAGAATTTGGGCATGTGTGTGGGGGGCTGACCCTCTTGCTTTCTAACTGGTTAAGTCTAGTGATATATTCCATGATTGGACTTCCGTTCCACGTTAATACCTGTTAATACCTATCTATCTGTCCAGACTACTCAAAGTTTCATTGTTTACAGCATTTATCACTACTTAAGTATCACGATACGGATGTAAAGTAAGGATTTAGACCTACTTAAGTATCGTGTAGAAGAAGAAAAGGTAATATCATTTAGACCTCCTCAAGTATCGTGTAGAAGAAGAAAAGGTAAAAAGGAGTTTTTTGTTTTTTTAAATCGTAACCGAATGCTTTTTCATATTTTCTAGTGAGGAGGATAATTGTTTCCTATAAGAAAACATTTATTAAAGGATAAAAGACATGAAATATAAATATTGAAAATGTTGATAACAATCCGTATTTTGTACTAATTGAAGGTCGTGACAACACATAACTTTTGCGAGCACAGTATTGAAATATTAATAGTGGGTAGCAACGTGTTTCAAGTACGATCTAGCTGGCTCTCAATAGAATTTATTCAAACTAGCACAAACAATGAAATCCTCCCACTATAAAAAAAAATTCAGGCCGGAATTCAGGAATAAATACTGCTGTTTGACAAAAGGAAAAAAGCATAGAGAAATTGAATGGACCAAAAATGTTTACATTGTCACAATTTTGATTTGTGAATTACATATGGTAATAAAATAAATAAATTATATATATTAAAATATTTTAATCAAATATTTATTATATAAAATAAATTAGAGCGTACGTGACTCAATTTTGATTTGTTAATTACATATGGTAATAAAATAAATTAAAATATTTTATACATTGTAAGGGGTACACTTAAAATTTGCACGGCTTCCCTACATTTCAGGAAGCAAGGTTGTAGTGAAGTCCTCATCGTGACAATCTTTCCGAGGAGGAGAGGAAGGGTTGGTGATGGTATGATTCCGGCGAGGGAGAGGGAGAGGGAGAGGGACAGGTTTCAAGTGTAGACGCATTTAAATAAAATATGTTTTTAAAAGATTGAAACACACAGGTGAAGAATAGAGGTTAAGGATGGTTTTTTAGCAGACAGCAGACAGCGCCAACCAATCTAATGCGTATAAGAAGGAAGGGAAACCACATTTACATTAAAATCTATTGAAACATACAATACAAATACAATACAGACATATTTAAATAAAATCTACTTTTAACTTTTTAAATTCAAACATACAGTTGGAGAATAAGTAGAGGTTAACCTTAAGCAACAGCAAGAGTCTGAGCGTGCGCATCGTTCATCGTTCCTCATGTCGATTTCGGAGAATTTCGACGGACTCCGTGTGTGTCTTCGATTCAGACCCAGACCCCAATCTTCTCTGTGGCCCGATCAGACTCCACGTACTCGGGTGACATGTATCCAAAGATCTCCCTGCTGTGTCTGCGATGGGGAACCCCTCAGGCACCACCTCGCTGTTTTGTCTCCCATGGCGGATTTGGATTTGGATTTGGATTTGGAGCCTCTGCATATTGTTTTACGGCCAACGGCTAATTCAAATATCTTGCGGCCGAAGTAATGAAAAAACAATAACAGCTTTTACCGGTCAAAACGATTTTTGATACTTAAAGAATATCCCGGGTGGCTGCCAAGTGGACACACACATCCTAAGTGTTTGTTTGAGGGCTTGTTAGTTTTCATTCTCCTTTCTCAGTTATCGACCGACGGACGACCACGGAATACATGATGTTTGCATCATTATCAATATAATGTAATAGCCAATAAATTGTACTCTCTCTCCCATGACTACGAATGATAAATCCAAAAGTATGATCTAATCCTAGCGTTAATTCACTATCGCCTAGCCTAGTAATTGTTCAGACCTTTTAATTGCAGATAAAATAAAATTCCTATTCCTAGGGTGTGATGGGAGGTTTCAAATGTACAAAAGCTGGACTTCCTAGCAATGTACAAATAAATGTGAACATTTTTTATTTTTATTTTATTTTTATGAGACAGGAATATTCAAGTAGGTTAATATAATTTTTTTCAATTTTAAACCTTAAAATATTTACAATAATTTATTGTAAAAGTATGATACTTATAATGAAAAAATATAGGATTTTCTAGTACTAACCAATTTTCCACTAGCCTTCTCATACAATGATAGTATTGATTTAAACTCCATGGCCTCATCAACTAAGAAATGGCCCAAAAAAAGTGTCATCAATAAATTGGAGATGAGATTCAAAGAGACCATTTTTTTTTTTTTTACATGGTGGAATCGGTAGTCGCCACGAATCCAGGCAGGTTGTCCAGCTTTTATGGCCGCCACAGTATTCTGCGATGTCCGCCCCAGAAGCCACCACACAAATCTTTGCGCAATCCGCCCCTATAACCACCATGCCATAATCATTTTAAACCTTTTACGCCGCTGAAAGCACCAGGAAAGGGACAAGCGTTCAGTCCGGCGAGGCCCAAGATTTGAACCTTGGACCTCCGCCCCCTTATGGGGTTTGGATGAACCAATTGGTCTACACCTCGGACCTCAAAGAGACCATTTTTTGCAACTTGAATACCTTTAATTTTTCCTTTCATTTTTGCCTTGGAGAAATCTCTCTTTAATGCATCCACAAGAATAATGCATAGATAAGGAGATAGTAGACACCTTGGCAATATTAAGGTAATATTCCATTCTTTGGGATATTTACCCTTTCCCTACATTAGGTAGAATTTATTTACCGCATGGTAAAAAGTAGTTTGTTACTTTTTACCACTAGGTTATTTCTATTTACTATTTACCTAGGTTAATAAGTCATTGTAGTCAACTTGACTACGTAACTAGGTTAGTAGTTAGTGTCGGCATCGTTGCTGTCATTAGTTAGTTGTTAGCGTAATGTAAGGGGATATTATTTTCCACATTGTATTTAAACCTATGGTTATCAATAATAATTATTAATGTTCTCCTATTTCCCTATATGACATAAGAGCTTTGGAGATTACTTGGACACTCGGAGTGAAACCTGGACAAGACGGGCAACGTCCTGTTCCAGTTGGACTAGGGGCCCAAATCCTGACACATGGGACCCCTTAGACAGGACTCGCTTCCTGAGGTAGTAGCATGTTCTTCGAGGCAAGGGTCCAAAAACAATGGTGGAATTTTTGCTGGCTTGGTAAGCTCTGCGAGCCCGCAGGTCAGACCTAATTGACCCACTTCGATCAACCAACGAGAGGGATGGCGACCACGTTTTGAAGGTGGCTCACCTTCGAAGATCGGGCTCCGACGATCGAAATTCGGTAAGCGGCCCACGGTGGGCACCTCGATTGAAATACGGGCCACCTCTGATCTTCGGTGGCAACCAGTCCGCAGTAGATCTGCAGACCGCCCACCGACCCAGCGACCAGGATCTGAGAGGGCAGGCGACCCTTCGATCTTCGGCGGCCATCAACAAGAGCTAGGGCAGGAGCGCCCTGACACTGAACTGGACAAACTGGACAAGGACGACATGACATGGAGAGGCTCTAATGAGCCTGACTGACTGACTCTGGATGGACAGAAGACAAGACAACCCGACAGGCTCTAACGAGCCCGATTGACAGACCCGACATGCTTGTAGGTGAACAACCTGACTAAGACCAACTGGTAAACTACATATTTTTTTAGGAGATACGTGGCGAGATCTGAGTTATTGAGGTGGTGGATGACACGAATTTCAAGACCCACATAGTTGGCGACACGTGGTGATATCCAACTGGTCCCCTAGTGGCTGATGTGGCGATATCTGGCAACAGTTGATGTGGTGACGATGCATTTTTGTGGGTGACAAGTAGCGTTCCACGATTGGTTGAACGGTGACGACATGTCAAATTTTGGTTTGCTGCATTGGACGACAAAAGGCGAGTAAACTCTTTTGATTCCTCGAAGGCAATTAAATAACAAGGGGGAGGTTCTTAATTTTAAATATCTAAAATCCTTTTGTGCAGTAGATGTGGGACTAAAAATTCCCACATCATTTTCTTTATTGTCAGGGACAGTTGAAGATAAAGCACACCTTATGCTTCTTCAAACTCGTCCGACGATGGTAGCCATGACGGTCGAAGCCCCATCGCGAAGGTGTTGTCATGCCACAGGTCACGGGATCGAGTCCCACACGCAGCAATACATAACTTTTGCTGCACATTAAAGCGCATAAGCCCAAAGGTAAATTTTTTTTTTTGTGATTTTTTTAATTAATAATTTAATAAATTTTGTTTTAAATCATATTTTTGAAAAATTATAATGATTTTTAACCAAATTATTTTTATTATTAATTAAATTAATGCTAAAATTAATTAGAAAATTGCATTAAAATAGAAAATTAAAAGGATATTTTTTGTTGTAACTACAAAATTAAGTGTTTTTCTTAGTTTTCTCCTTCAAAGGGGATAAATAGACAAGAAATTAATACACTAATTTGTTGCATTTTTTAGAGTTTCATTAAAACTTTGCTCCCACATTTGTTTTCTAATCCTTTAATTGGAGAGCAAAAGTTAAACATCTCATGAAGACAAAGCCTTGGATCAAGAAAGCTCTTTGTCATCAAAGAGTGATAAGAAAGAGGAACGAACTTCGACGACAAACAACAAGATCCCATTTTCATCGTATGCTTTGAGAGCATCGAATAAGTTTACCTCATTTCAACACTTACACTGATCCTTGGAAGGGCTTGGATCGAAGTTATGGTCCTATGAGTATTAGGGAACCTTTTTATCCTAATGCCCCTCCCATTTTTGAGTGTTGAATCCTAAAAGGGTCCACTAAAACCAAGTCGTGTGTCGACTGGTTTTGGAAGCCTTTCAAACGTGGGTCGTGTGTCGACTTGTCTTGGAAGGAGTGCTAGTTTTTTTAATTTTGCAAATCAAGGGGGGAAGACAAGACATTGTACTTCTTTGCAAAATTGTAACACAAAAGTGAGGAGCACTTTAAAACAAAATCAAACTTGTTAAATTTGCAAAACAAAAAGAAAAGACAATTTGTTTTATGTCACATTCTTTGCAAATTTGGAAAACAAGAGGAGACAAAATATATCAATTTTTTGCACAACACAAATCCAAATTTTGTTGCAAAAACTAAAAGGTGCATTTTCAATTTTACTCGACACCTTCATTGGCAAAATAGGTGCATTTTCGGTTGCATCCGACACCTATGTGATAAGAATTTTGTGGGTATTCTTGTTTGATTATTGCATTATTTCTTTTTGCAATTATAAGTCATAAAATCAAGAACACTCAAACCCCAAAATTTCACAATAAATTTGTGTCAACCATTGCACAGGTTTAAAGCCAATTACACTTGATATTCTCTCCTAAAAACAAAAACCCCTAATTCACTCTTATTTTTTTGGCTTAATTTCCTCAAACTGATTATTCCTCTTCAAGAGGATTTTTAGGCAAGTGCCATTAAATATCTTTTTGAGTGAATTATCTTTCATCTCTTATTTGTTTGGCTTAATTTCCTCAAATTGATTATTTCTCTTCAAGAGGATTTTCAGGCAGGTGCCATTAAATACCACTTAAGAGTGAAAGAAAGATCATCTTAGTACAAAATCTAGGACCTTCATCATGGCAACTATCAAATACTTAAATGATACACAATTGCTTAAAGGTCCTAACTATTCAGCATGGAAAACTAAGATGAAAGCCATCCTGACTGTAGAGGAAATGTGGGATTTAGTAGATGGCACTGAACCAAGACCCACATCACCAGGAGTAGATCAAAAAGCATGGGATAAAAAGAACAATCATCTTCTTATGTTGATACTCCTAGCAACTACTGATGAGATCCAACCTCACATAAGTGAAGCTAAAAATGGTAAAGATGCATGGGATGCACTTAGTACCATTTTTGAAGGCAAGAATCAATCAACTATTCTAAACCTTCAAACACAACTTCATACACTCCATATGAAGTCAGGCGAATCAGTAGAACTCTTCCTCTATAAAGTGTCAGAACTGAAGTCTAAGCTCAATGCTTTAGGAGCTAAAGTAGAAGACACCATTTTGACTTAAGTAATATTGAGGGCTCTTCCTGAATCCTATAAAATATTGATTACATCCCTTAATGTATCACAAAGATCAGTCACCTTTGTGGAGTTAGTCAATTTGCTTCAAACAGAGGAAGCAAATCAACTCCAAAGCGATGAAGTGTCGAACAATGCACTTTACTCAAACAATCAGGGTGATAAGAAGAAAGGAAACTTTCAAAAGGGAGGATCATTCTTCAAAAGGTAAGGGAAAGAAAACTCAAAAGAGGTTTTGCTCACATTGTAAAAAGGATAACCATGACACCAATCGGTGTTGGTTTAAAAACAAGCAAAACAAGAAAGGCAAAGGCACATCACAAAAGCAACACAAAGGCAATATTGCTAGTGAAGTGTCTAATTCCGATTCTGATTCTAGTTCAGAAAAAGCACACAAAGTGCTCATGGCTAAGACAATATTGTAGAGGGAAAGAAAATTTGTCACCTTAAGCAAGCACCATTTCCTCTATCTCTTTTTTAGGCTTCATAAATAACATAAGTTTTTGTTTGAAGTACTAGAAATAAAGGGGTGATTGTACCTCTTTTAGGCTTCATAAATAGCAAAATCTCATTGTTTGAAGTACTTGTAACAAAAGGAGGGAATTTTCTGGTGAAAAATTTGCCTAGGAGGTAATATTTGTACAATCCTTCACAAAGCTTCTTAAGTTGCACATATTTTGCAATTAAGGGGGGATAAATATTTCTTTTCTTACTTCACACAATTTTTTTGTAAAAAGGGAAGAAGACTTATAAGGGTGCATTTTCGGCAGTGACCGACACCTTAGTCACACTTCTTTCAAAAATTTTATTACATATGTTTTGCAATAAGGGGGGAAACTTATAAGGGTGTATTTTCGGCAGCGACCGACACCTTAGCTACCTTGTATTGGAAAATAAAAGGCAATTTGTTTTATGCCTGCGATGGGGAACCCCTCAGGCACCACCTCACTATTTTGTCTCCCATGGCGGATTTGGATTTGGAGCCTCTGCATATTGTTTTACGGCCAACGGCTAATTCAAATATCTTGCGGCCAAAGTAATGAAAAAACAAAAAAACAGCTTTTACCGGTCAAAACGATTTTGATACTTAAAGAATATCCGGCTGCCAAGTGGACACACACCGTAAGTGTTTGTTTGACGGCTGGTTTAGTTTTCATTCTCCTTTCTCAGTTGAGTTGGTGAGAATGTTTGCCTATCCACCGACGACCACCCAATACATAATGTTTGCATCATTATCAATATAATGTAATAGCCAATAAATTGTACTCTCTCCCATGACGAATGATAAATCCAAAAGTATGATCTAATCCTACATTCACTCTCACCTAGCCTAGTTTTCTCATTTTCTCATTCTCCAATGCCACTTTATCTCTTCTCACGACCTATCAATTCGATCCATTGTTAAACAAAACAAAGGGAGTGACAGACATGCAACGTTGAATTGCGTGCATTCAATTCAATTCAAGTCCTTGTAAATATTCCTAACATCCACACAATAAGGTATAAAGTCGCTCCTGCCAAGAAGCGATATAATTGTTCAGACCTTTTAAAATTGCAGATAAAATACACCATAGAACGAGTATCCAAAGCATTTTTTTAGTGGTAACATACATGGGTTGAATCTTGGGGCTGTCCCTATAACCTTAAGGGGAATAGGTTACATCCAGAGTTCTTTTCTACTACCAAGTAGGATTCGAATCTTAGGTTGCTCTTTATAAACCACTACATAGAATCTTACTACAATTTTAAGGAAAGCAAATGCTTTATGGAACATACAAGAGATAATTATAGAAATTTAAGACCTTGCTATAGAGTTTGAATAAATCAAGTTTACACATACGTCAAGGGAAGGAAACAAATGTGTAGATTGGCTAACCAATAAAGGGGTTTTAATTAAGGATTGTGAAGTTAAATTCTATTTTCCGTGGTTAGAGGAAGTAGTAAGTTTAGTTGAAGTTGACAAGAAAATGTTGACTACCTGAATCAAATAACGATTAAGATTTACTTTAATGTTTTTCATTGGTAATATTTGTTTTATTTTATAACAATAATGTGTTTTCATATAAATTATTCATTATAATTTTTGTGGTTGCACTTATACTTGAGGAAGGAAACTAGCAATCCAAATATGGTAAAGTGGACAATGATAGTGCGATGTTTTAGAAATATTACTCTACTAAGATGTGATGCATAGATAATCGAGGTGGAGTTTTGGTATTGTGAAGGCCACTATAAAAAAATGTCAAGAAGGATGTTGAATTCTAAAATTTTGTATTTATACAAAAATTTGAAGAGTATCTAGAAAATAAAAATCAAGATTTTAGACATTTAATGAAAATGATGTAGGTATCTAGCTATATCATCTCAATTGAGATGAGGATTGAATTTATTTGTAAACTCTCAAGCTCTAAAGGAGAGAGTTGTGACTTGTGAAGGGTGGGGGACCTGAGTACAACCCCTTGTTTTCTAGCAAAAAAATATATTTATATGATTTTTTTCAATTGGTTATATGACATTTATATGGGTCTCACTTTTAGTACATTGTGATCATATGGTAGTATTATAATAATATGATAATTATGTGTGTATGGCTTGCTTGAAAAGTTTTTTTAAATATTATAATAATAAACATATTAAATAAAGTTAAAATTAAGAAGATAAGGCTTTAGTCAAGCATCAATACCATGTCTAATTCAATCCCAACTCTTTACTCTTGGTACCTAATTTAATACAACGGAGGGTTATTTCATGGGGAGACCTACGGTGTATTATTTATTTTTTTACACAAAGTCACATATACCATGTTTCATGGTGGTTTGAACCTGCTTCTTTTCAAAGAAAACCTAAAACTCTAACCACACAATGTCCCATAGAAACCACGCACAACATTATTTAGTTTAATCATTTAAATCCTAACTGCTACCTTTTAATAGTCCTTATAAATTATTAGCTAAAAAACGTATATTGAGACACTTGTTATATTCCTAACATTAACATGTAAATTTTATGAAACCGCACAAACTAAATGATCTTACATACTTTTGTTCTAATAGTGCAGCTATGGATTTTTTTTAGTTTTTTCTTAGCAATTAAATATCAGAAAATCATTGTAGAAGAGGACTCTTTAAATATAGTAAATATTTCCAATTCTAGTAGCAAGCTTCACTGGAGCATTTCAAATATTCTAGCAGAGGTGTTTAGAATTCTGAAATCAAGAGAGGAGTTCAAAGTTCAACATATTTATCAAGAAGGCAATAAGGTGGCGGATTATATGGCCAACTTGGATCTTTCTCAACAAGGCCTGAGGGTCTGGTTGGATAATTTCCCCCAAGACCTTGAATCTCTTGTTTTCGATTATCACGGTTAGTTGTTGGTTATACGTAAGGCTTGGTATGGGAGTTCACTCTATGGAATCTTTGCTAGATGTTTTATTTTATGCTTGATTGGATGGGCCATATTAATTGGTGATCTTCACAAGTCCCCTAACCTTTTTATCTGACTATCATCAGTTGGGCATCTTTGTGTGGATGTTGGTCAGAATTTTCTTGGCCTCGGTCCTAATGGTGTCCTCGTTGTATGCTCTTCTGGTGATATGGTGATGTTTTTTACTCTTGTGATGATGTGGTGATGTGTTTATCTATACTAGAGGAAAAGCACTCTGCTCTTCTAGGTACATTGCAGGTTGTGGTCTCCTTTGTCAATGAGATTCGAGATATGGTTAACAAGCATATGGATATAGCAACCCTGAACTAGCTCTGCTATAATATTCTTTTAGTAGTTGATATCAGGTTATATTTTATGTTGGTTGTATGGGGCCCTCTCTATTTTGTTTTACTGAGAGAGGCCTGGTTCCTTTAGTTGTTGTTACCCAACTTTTATGGTATGTTGTTTGTATGGGGCCCTGTCTATTTTACCTTGTTGAGGGTGGCCTATTATTCCTACCCCTTGGTTGGTTTTGATTTAGTGCTATAGTTTAGTGCATTCTCATGCCCTATCTTAGCCTATTGTAATAGGTTTGGAGACCTCAAAACCCCTTCGTTTACCAAATAAAAAAAAAAAACTTGTGTTGATGAAATGTATTTGTCATTTTTTAATAAAAAAACTAAAGGTGAGTAATTTTCTAATAAAAGCCTAAAGGCAAAGTTTTTTTTAAATATTATAAAATTAAAAATATTAAATTTTTAGTTATAGAAACCTAAATTTAATTCATAGAAACCGATCACATATCCCATCAGAAAAGAAAAAAGTAAATACACCATAGAAGGAGTATTATAATAATATGATAATTATGTGTGTATGGATTTCTTGATTTTTTTTAAATATTATAATAGTAAACATATTAATTTTTTTAAATATTATAATAATAAACATATTAAATAAAGTTAAAGTTAAGAAGATAAGGCTTTAGTCAAGTATCAAACCAAATATTTACATAATTCCGCTCATTGACTAACCATCTAATATGTATTTTTTTAATCAATTATAAACTATTTGATATGAAGTTCCATATTGATGATCCTTTAGGTAGGGTTATTTTCCTTGATAACTTCATTACATCAATAGAACCTATATATTTTTTAAATAATTTCTTTTGCCCAATTCTTTCCTTGATCTCTAAATAGTCTCCACCCAAGCTTTATCCCTGATGCCAAACTCATAAGTCTATAACTCGACAAGCCTATTTCTCCAATATCCTTTCCTTTATAGAACCTATCCCACTTACAAAGAGGAAACCAAATTTTTTTCTTTCATCCTTTTCAAAGGTTCTCTTTAAATTTTATCAATGTTTGATGCTATACCTATTGGCAATCTTGAAAGTGACATCATATAGATAGGGATGGATTGTAATGTAGTCTGTATGAGTTGTAACCTTCCTGTCATGCTTAAGAACTTGCCTTTCCAACCTACCAAACAAGCTTTCATTCTATCCAAACAAGAGATTTGAAGCTCATTTTTATTTTCTTTATGAGACAAAGGAATACACAAGTAGGTTAATATAATTTTTTCATTTTAAACCTTAAAATATTCACAATAATTCATTGTAAAAATATGGTACTTATAATGAAAACAATCTAGGATTTTCTAGTACTAATCAATTGTCCACTAGCCTTCTCATATAATGATAGTATTGATTCAAACTCCATGGCCTCATCAACTAAGAGATGGCCCAAAAAAAGTGTCATAAATAAATTGGAGATGAGATTCAAAGAGACCATTTTTTGCAACTTGAATACCTTTTATTTTTCCTTCCATTTTTGCCTTGGAGAAATCTCTCTTTAATGCATCCACAAGAATAATGAATAGATAAGGAGATAGTAGATCACCTTGGCAAAGTCCACAAGATGACTTAAAGTAATCAATAGGAGAACCATTGATCAAAATAGAATATTTTACAATGCTATAATAATATTTAGTCAATTCATACCACTATAATCAAAACCAAACCTTTTGAGAATATCATGTACATGAAAACTTTAGGAAACCCTATCATGTGCTTTGTTCATATCTAATTTTTTAAGCATACTTGATTTTTCATGGAATGAAGAGAACGTATGGCCTCCTATGTAATATTTATACCATCAAGAATTTTTTACCATGAACAAAACCATATTGTTCCTATGAGATAATAAAATCTAGAATACATTTCAACTTGTTTGGCATAATTTTTAAAATAATCTTATAAATCATATTATAAAGGCTTATTGGACAAAAATTATCAAAATATTTTATCTTGCATTTCTTGAAAACTGATGTAATAAAAGTGATATATCATTTATTATATCCTTCCTTTTCCAAACCTCTTCAACTACAACTAATATATTACTCTTCAATAGATCCCAAATTTTTTAAAAAATTGTAGGAAATCCATTAGGGCTAGGTGCCTTGTTAGGATGGAAAGAGAAAAATGCTTCATGTAGCTCCTCCATAGATATCTTCATCAAATTTTTATTTTGTCCTTGTGTGATAATTGATGTAATATTGTGCACAAGCTTATCCTATGGCTCCTTATCTTGCCTAGTATCTAACAAAATATTTTTGAAATAATTAATTGCTTCCTTTCTTATATATTCTTCTTCCTCAATATTTCTTCCAACTAGAGTTAAAATATTTTGATGTAATAAAAAGAAAAAATATTTTTATTGTAACATGTTTTTTTTTTGTATTTCTATCTCCTTTCTTGAGCCACTTCTCCTTACATTTTTGGAACCAATACGATTCCTTTTTCAATGCAATATGATAATTGAAAAGTACTTGTTTTCCTCTCATATAAGAATCATAATACATTCCATTGGTTTCTACTACTTTTTGTAAATTTTTGAGCTTGGATTCAATTTCTAGAGTTTCCCCAATGCATCTATTATCCCATTCATATTGAAAACTTGAAGCACTTGCATACTAAAGTCTATTTGAATTGAAAAATGAAGCAAAATATGACATTGATTTAGACCATCCTAGAATACCACCCTTCATTCCCAAAGGAGATAAAACAATGTTGAAATCACCCCCAAGAATCCATATATTACAATGAATCATTCATTGTGTTTGATAAAAGTATGTTGAGGTCCTTCTAACATCTTTCACAAGTAAATATAGTTGGATCATATACATTTATAAACCTAACTATGATGTTTTTCTCTTTCCTACAAAATAGTCTAGCAACCCATTTACTTTTTTCTTCTAACAATTACCCATCCCATTTGCATTTGTCCTATATTGTTGCAATATTGCATGAGGCTCCTATAGAAGAAACTACTAGATAATCACTCATATTCCAAATATTTTTAAAATCATCTTTACATTCTTCACTACTTAATTTTATTTATTTTATTAAATAACCTTAGGACTATAACAACCTATTAATTTCTTAGCAACTCTTTTTTATGGATCTTATTCATACCCCTAATATTCAATGGTATCATTTTCATCATCATCACTTTTTTATTTTAGTGGGCTTAACCCCACTTCTTGTTAACACCTATGATATTTCTATTTGGCTTCATAAATCAATATCCCTTTGAGTTTCTATTTCTCTTTGTTCATGCTTTGATGGTCTTCCTCTCCTTTTCATGTTTCCACTAACACTCTCATCTTCATCAATATCTATTACTTTTTCATATTTTCCATAATGAGACTTATCTTATAAAGATTTATGTTGCCATAAAGAATGTGAAATGCAAGGAATAGCCTCATAAACACTTTCTTATTTATGTTGTCCTAAAAACCTTAAAAGTGAATGGATGATCCTCCATAGTCATTACTTTCTTATGCTTCATTGGAAATCCTAAATTTTCTTGGATGTCCTACATATGCTTTTCATTATTGTGTTGCTCTTGAAACCTTATATTAACCTTGACCTCATTGACCTTATTTTCTTTTAAATTTGTCTCCCCATATTCCTTTGATTTAAAATTGCCTTTCCATATTCCTTCACACCTTTGAATCCATCTATATTTAAAATTGCACATTGTACTTCCTCATACCTTGTGTCATTTTTTCTTCTAATGGTTTATTTGAGTGAACTATAATAGCCTTTGTCATTTAATGACACACAAGGATTTTTCTTACCACTTTCTTAGGAGTGGAAAATCCTTGCATTGATCCACTTGTCCTATGATACAAGCTCCTTGTTATACATTAAAGTTTGCCTCATGCCCAAAATTTACATCTCTTTCTCCATCAATTTCAATTTACATTCTCTTGACATGCGTTTGATTTCATGATATTTATGATATTAGAATGTAATGTTTTCATAATCATTCTTTTACCTCATATTAAATCCTAATGGATTGTGGTAAATATTTTAAAATATCCATGGCAACACATATTCAAGTGTATCCAACATGCCTTCTCTTCTTAGTATTTGGTCCCTCTTGGATGAACTCGCTTAGAGTATTAACAATATTATTTAAAACATCCTTATGATGAGTTGACAAGAAAGTCCAAAAATCCTAATCCACACCATAAGCCTTTTAATAGTCTTTGTCTCTATATAAAAATTCTCACTTCATGTTATTAAATATAATGCATATTTTTCCCTAAACCAAGGGACACCATCCATTATTTTATCCCTTATTTCTAAACTAGAGAAGATAATGAGAAAAAATCCTTTCGAAAGAAAACTCATGGAGTAGTTTGAATTCAATCCCCACTTTCACTTGATCCAATTTTGAATCTAAAAAAAACTTGGCCAATATGTATGGAATTTACATATTAACCATTTAGTTTTAAGAACCATTATATCATGATTAATCATCTCATCCCTGATAATCACCTCTGAAGTAGTATCTGCTACTTAGGATTTTTCATAGACTTACTCTTTTTCTTATCGCTAACTAGGGCATCCATACTTCCACCTAAGGAATACTTACTTCCACCTAGGGCATCCTTACTTCCAACTAGGACATCCTTACTTCTAGTAAGGACTTTCAAAAATGACTTTGTTACCATGTTATCTAGATTTTCTTCATATAAATCCTGTACTTTTTTAATTTCTCCTAATATCTAGAACAAGAGAAGTGGTACTTGCTCCTTGATAACACTTTGCTTCCTACTTCCTACCCATGCTTTCTGCTTCTTACTAACACTTCCACCTTGCTCCTAGCTTGCATTCACTTTATCCACTTACTATAGAGTCCTTTTTATATTACTTATGATATTCATATATTTTAAAAATTATTATTATTAAGTTATGTGTGGTTGCTATTGGGGGCCACTCCCGTTAAACTAACCAAAAAATATTATTCTCATTATATTACTATCAGGTTAATCAAACCATATTGAACTTGTTTTTCAATCAAAGATATTCTTCATTTGCCTTTCTATCAAAGATATTTCATCTTCCTCAAACTATTATGTTTCCACAATCAACTCCCTGATATTAAGAGATAAAATCTCACTCATCCAATTGCTTTCTAAAATTTACATTTTGTCAAGATGTAAATAAAAACTGAAAATGGCTAAAATATTTGCAACTCAGTTTCCATTTCTATAAATATTTTTTCTATGACAAGTTGTCAATTCTCTAATACTTAATTTTGTATGGGTCTTATTCATGCCCCTAGTATTACAAGATATCATTTTTATCATCACTTTTTATTTGTGGTTTTGATCCACTTCTTGTTACCACTTGTAGTATCTACTTTTGTTTTCCTATATCAATATCCCTATGAGTTTCTTTTTCTCTTTGTTTTTACTTCTTTGGTCTTCTTGTGTTTTTTTATTCCCACCAAAAATTTCATCTTCATTAATCCCTTTAATTTTTGTATGTTGCTCATAGTGAGACTTATCATCTATGGGTTTGTTTTGCTTTGAAGGATTTAAAGGGCAAGGGGTAGCCTCAAAAACACTTTATTATTTATGTTGCACTAGAAACCCTAAAGTGTAAGGACACTCCTTTATCACAATTACATTCTTCATCCTTATTTTCTTATTGTGTTGCTCTTAAAACCCTAAAGTGCAAGGGATAACCTCTACACTACTTCCATTTCTATTGAGAAGAGATGAATCTATACTAGAAAAAAATTAAGACAAATTACCTGGAATAAACTTGATCTCTTTTATCGTCTTTACTTTAAAAAAATTTCTCCACATATTCCTTTGCACCTTTAATTCCTTCTAAAGTTGAACTTGCACAATGTACTTTCTCACCCCTTTATATCTTTCTTTGTTTCTTCTTTCTTTGCCTATTCATTTGGAGTGGAATCTCCTTGATCTAGTCCAACTATTACAATATGATTCCCTTGATTTATCTCATGTATTTTTTTCATTGTTTTCACTTTGCAATCTCTTGCCTTGTGTCCAATATCATAGTAATTTGACATCAAAATATAATATTTTTATAATCCACTTCATCTTATTCTCTTCATTTAGATTTGATCCTAATGGATTGTGGTAAAGGATTTGAAATATCCATAACACAAAATATGAATATATATAGCATGCTTTCTAGCATGGATTATGAGAACGTTACCCAAGAAGGTTCTTTATTCTGGCAGAGCTTGAGAAAACTCAGAAAGAAGCTGCTCCTGGGTGCAAGGTGGGTGGTGGGAAATGGCTCTATCATTAATTTTTGGGAGGACACTTGGCTTCTTGATAGCTCGCTTATCCTCAATACAGTTCTAGCCCCTGTTGTTGCTCTTACCCATAGACTGGGTTGGTCCAAAGTTAAATATTTCATTGAGTGGGAAGAGAACAAGAGGTGCTAGAAATAAATTTCTCAAAGAGTATTTGAAAGTAAGGAGGAAGAGTTATCCTAGGGAACTATTTATAATCATCTTAGACCCTATAGTCTTGCGAGTAAGGAGATGGATGACTCTCTAATTTGGAAAGCCTAAATTGAAGGTTCTTACTCTGTTAGATCAACATACTGCCTTTTTGATATAGATCCTCAGTGCTGGTTTTTACTCAAAAAATTTTGGCTTAAAAACTTGACTTCGAAAGTTAAATATTTTTTATTGGTTGGCTATTCAAAATAAATGTTTAACAGTAGAAAATATTCACAAGAGGGGGATGGCTCTGATCAATAGATACTACCTATGTGAAGATTCAGAGGAAACTTGTCAGTATATTTTTTCTAGTACCCCTTCTCGATTTCAGTAGTTTCTTAGGTGTTGTCCACTCTAGATGTCAGTTGGGTTTTACCAAACACTATCTCTGATATGTGCCTATAGTGGACTTCTCCTTCCAAGTCCCCTCAGTTAGAAAAACTTTGGTCTTTCTTGCTCTCGCATTTGTTTTGGAGCATCTAGTGGGAACACAATAAGAGAGCTTTTAAGAATTTAAGGTATAATTCAGATCGGGTTTCTTCTAGAGCTCTTGGAGCTACTATGGAGAATGTGTCTCATTGTTTCTCAGATCTCAAAGCGGGTTCTTTGGATGAAAGCCTTGTGGAGGCTAAAATTGGCTTTCTAGCTTCTTGCAAGTCATCTAAGCCACCTGTTACCTTAGTGTGCTCAACCACCTCATGGTGCCCTCCTCCTGAGGTTTGGGTCAAATTGAATTTTTATGGTACCTCAAAAGGAAATCCAGGCCCTACAACTACTGGTGGGGTAATTCAAAATTCTAAGGGTGAGCTGATTGGTGCATACACAGAGAATATTTCTATCTAAACCTCTCACTTTGTTGAAGCTAGGGGTCTTCTTCAAGGGCTACTATTGGTAGAAATACTTAAATATCAAAAAATAATTGTAGAAGGGGATTCCTTAAATCTAGTAAATATTGCCAATTCTATTAGCAAACCTCACTGGAATATTTTGAATATTCTAGCAAAGATGTTTAGAATTCTGAAATCAAGAGAGAAGTTCAAATTTTAGCATATTTATTGAGAAGGCAATAAGGTGGTAGATTATATGGCCAACTTGGGTCTTTCTCAACAAGGCCTAAGGGTCTGGTTGGAGAATTTCCCCCAAGACCTTGAATCTCTTATTTTTGATGATCATGGTTAGCTGATGGTTGTGCGTGAGGCTTGGTATGGGAGTTCACTATGTGGACTCTTTGTTGGATATTTTATTTTATGCTTGATTGGGTGGGCTATTTTAATTGATGATCTTC
This sequence comes from Wollemia nobilis, assembly GCA_028583015.1. Taxonomy (NCBI): domain Eukaryota; kingdom Viridiplantae; phylum Streptophyta; class Pinopsida; order Araucariales; family Araucariaceae; genus Wollemia; species Wollemia nobilis. Next base: position 40,516 of record JAQPPZ010000955.1, read on the forward strand.
ACAAGTCCCCTAACCCTTTTTTAGTTGTCTATCATCGGTTGGGCATCTTTGTGTGGATGTTGGTCAAAATTCTCATGGCCTCGGTCCTGATGGTGTCCTTGTTGTATGCTCTTATGGTGATGTGGTGATGTTTTCTACTCTTGTGGTGATGTGGTGATATGTTATGCTCTTTAGTCTTCTTCTTGTGTGTCAGGTGGTTAGGACCTCATCCTATGATTCTAATGGGTATTTAGCTATTTTAAATCACTTTGCACACTGATTTCACAATAAGACCCTATGACTCTTTGTCTATGGCAAAGTGACTGGTCTCTAAATTATCTAAGTCCCTATTACTCTAAGTTTGATGATGATTCTGATGCTCATTCTATTGAGCCTCCAAAGGAGAATTGTGATAATAGTGCTAGTACCCATGCGAAAGTGTCAGTAGTTGGCCCTTCTAGGGCCCTATTCCTTCTGGTTTGCCTACTATTTTATCTGTTCTAGAGGAAAAGCACTCTGCTCTTTTGGGTACATTACAGGTTGTGGTATCTATTAGAATATTGAAGAAACAATATTATAAACCCAAGATAAAATAGATATGTAAAGCATTATAAGAAAATTTGAGAGAAGCTTAGACTGATTGATTATTCCATGAGATCATCTACGCATAAATAGCAAAGTTGATCTCTTGTGAGTTATTGGATTACAATAATCCAATAGATCTGATCTAATCACAACTAGGAGTTTATCAATCTCAACAAGAGTGATAACTCCAAATAGAATATCCTAGTAGAACTTAAGAGATACTCTAACACCCCCCTTAAGTGATACTAGGGGTAAGTGTAAAAATATCAAGATAAATAAAAGGTGGCATATCCATAGGAATGAGTCCCAACAACAAGGCTTGATGATGTACTCATATAAAATAGGAAAAAGAGGTGGCATATCCACAAAAATGAGTCTCAATAATAAGGCTTGATAAGGTACTCATGTACAATATATGTAGCAGATCTTATTTTGGATAGATGAAAAAACCACATGAAAAAACCAACTTCCAAAAGAGATAGAAGAAGAAGAAGAAGAAGAATATGGAGAGGAAGATGTCCTCATCAACAATCCCCCTAGGATATCTTCGTAACCCCAAGTTTCTCATGCAGCTGAAGGTAGCGCATGGAAGCAAAGGGTTTGGTGAAGATATCTGCAATATGATCCTGTGTGGGAATGTACTCTAAGCTAAGATCTCCATATTGAATGTGTTGCTGAATGAAGTGCATGTGTATCTCAATGTGCTTGGTACACTGATGCTCAATAGGATTGCATCAAATGTGAATTGTACTCTGGTTGTCACACCAAAGTACAATAGTTTGATCATGAAAGAAACCAAACTCTACCAAATTATGATGAAGCCAAAGAGCCTCTTGGCTGGCTAAAACTGTTGCTCTGTACTCTGCCTCTATAGATAATAATGCAACTGCTTGTTGCTTTTTGCATGACTAAGATATTGGAGATGAACCAAGACAAAAAACATAGACAAAGGTAGAACATCTATCATCAAATGAACCTGACCAATCTGAATTAGTGTATCCCACTAGTTTTATAGAATCTCTACCATAGAATAAGCCAAAATATGTAGTGTCTTGCAGATAGCGAAGAATCCGCTTGGCTGCCTGCCCATGACTATCATGAGGGGATTGAGAAAATTGAGATATCAAACCAACAACATAGGAAATATCAGGGTGAGTATGAGTGAGATACAATAGACTTCAAAATAACTATCTATAGAGAGTAGTATCACAAAGAGGTGAAGTGCAGGAGGAAGTCAAAGTGACCCCAGACTAAAAAGGTGTAGGGGAAGGTTTACAATAAGTCATCCAAAATTGCTGAAGAAGATCTAGGGTATACTTTTGTTGACATAATAAAACCCTTGAATCTTTCTAAGTGATCTGAAAGCCAAGGAAGTAATGAGCCAATCCCAAATTAGCCATCTCAAATTTCTCAGAGAGGGAGCATCAAACAGTGTGAATGTGAGAAGTGGAACTACCAATGAGAAGTAAATCATCAACATAGAGAACAAGAATGGTGATGTCCCCTCCATCTTAACAAATATAGACTGTGGCATTAGACTCACAGTGAGAAAATCTAGAGGAGAGAAGGAAAGAATCCATTTTCTCATACCAAGCTCAAGGAGCTTGTTTTAGACCATAGAGTGACTTCTTCAGTCTACAGAAAAGTGAAGAATCCTGACAAAAACTAGCAAGCTATTCCATATATATCTCTTCCTATAGGTCACCATGCAAGAAGGCACTTTTGAAATCCATATGATAAATCAGCCATTTTTGTGATGTAGCAAGTGCAAGTACAAGCCTAACAGAATCCATATTGGCAATAGGGGCAAAGGTTTCCATGTAATCAATACCCTCAACCTGTGAAAAACCCTTAGCTACCAAGCGAGTTGTGTACTTATCAATGGATCCATATACTACATACTTGGTTTGGTAAACCCATTTATAACAAACCAATTTTCTTCCTTTAGGAAGAGGGACTAGATCCCAAGTTTAATTTTTTATCAAGGAGGAATATTCATTTGTCATGACATAATCCCACTCTTTTATTCCATTTGCCTAAATGAAGGACTGTGGATCACTAGAAACTTATTGATATATTAGACCAGAGCCCAAGGAATGACCAAGTCTAGAGGGTGGAAGATCTTGGATGTAAGGGGTTGCCTCTTGAACAGTTGTGTGGGCCCATTTTGGCATGGTTGTAGGAGTAGTGATTGGTGTGGCAGGGATTGTATTTTGTGTAGGAATTTCAAGAATAGGCTCCTCATTTGTTGTAGAATCTTCAAGTATTGGTTCTTCATAATATTGAGGCTCAAATAATGAGGAAGGCTCAATGGAATCAATATTGGTAGAGGAATAAGGATGAGGATCTTGAGAAGAGTAATTTTCATCAAATTGAACATTTTTGTGAAAGAAAATTTCATGAGTTTTGGGGTCAAGGAGCCTATAGGCTTTCATATCCTCACAGTAGCCAACAAAGATAAGTTTTTTGCTTTTTGTTATCTAAGGATTTTCTCTTTTTCTTTGGAATGTGGGCCCAAGCAGTTCTCCCAAAAAGTTGAAAAAATAAGACATTAGGTTTGGATCCAGACCATACCTCCTCTAGAGTCAAATATTGAAGAGCTTTGTGAGGTGTGCGATTTTGAATGAAATTTGCACAATTGATTGCCTCTACCCAAAAATTTGGTGAAATATCCCTTGAGTGGAGCATACAATTTGCTATTTATTTTAAGGATCTATTCTTTCTTTCTGCCACACCATTTTATTAAGGATTATGTAAATTGAATGTTGATGAATGATTCCATGAGTAGAAAGGAAGTCTAAAAACTCATTACTGAAGTACTCTCCTCCATTATCTGTACGAAGCTTTTTGATGAGATAAGATGCCTAATTTTCAACCAAGGATTTAAATATTTTAAAGTGATAGAAGACATCACTTTTGTACTTGAGAAAATATACCCAAGTACATCTTGAAAAATCATCAATGAATGTCAAAGAATATTTAGCTCCATTGAAAGAGCAATGAGGGAAGCTCATCAAATCACTATGCACAAGTTCCAAAGGTTTAGATGCTCTTTGGGATTTACTTGAGGGAAAAGGATTTTAATGTTATTTTCCAAGAGCACAACCATGACAAATATTATCAATGGGAGTTACTTTGGGAAAACCAACTACCATTATGATTACTTAACTCCTTTAAGTATTGATAGTTGAGATGACCAAATATTTCATGCCAAAGTTTGCTTTCAAGTTATGCATGAGCAAAAAAACATGATGCCTTAGTGGTGCTATTAAAACCTCCAAAGATATACTATCGGGATTTGTGATCAATTTTTCCTTTTTCTATAAGATTGTGTGGCTCTTGAAAGCTTCTTATTTCCACCCCTGTGGGTGTGAATAAAATTGTTTTTCCCATTCCAGATTGATAGATTTGGTAGACAGAAAGAAGATTGGTGGATATATCTAGAACATAAAGCACATCATTGATGCAACCACCATTTAAAATTATATCTCCTTTGCATTTGACTAGAATGAAGGATGAATCCCCTACTTCAATGCTGAAAGTGGAACTTGAGGATAAAGAACTAAATGACTTTTTTGATGAACTCATGTGATGAGTGGCTCCTGAATCTAGAACCTAATGATCTGAATAAGACTTGATTGATTTTCCTTTGATATTTAATGCTTTGCCCTATTTTTTGATATCAATTTTATGATCCTTCATTGCCTTTTCCAAGTCTTTTAACCTTCTCCAACATCTATTGATTGAATGACCATCTCTTTTGCAATAGTTACAGGTGACCATTTCTTTTTATTTTTTATTGTATTTTTCCTTTGATGAATTTGAAGTTACAAAGTCTTTGGATGAAGACGGGTAAGATTCATATCTGGAGAGCTTCATTTCTTCTCTAGTTAGCCTATTACAAAATTCTTCTAATGTGGGTATTGTAAAATTTGTGCCAAGTGCATCCATTGTAGAGAGAAATGTTGTTGCAAATATTTGAAATGCCCCCCTTAGTTTTGCTAAAATAAGATAGATGCATTCTTCATCTATTTTGGTTTTTCCACTACCTTTTAATTGAGTTAGAAGCTCCTTAAATTTTGTGAGGAAGTCCACAATTGTGTTGAAGTCATCAGGTGATAAGGCTGTTAATTTTGCTTCAATCTACATTGATCTTATTTGGTCTACTTTACCAAATAATTTTTTTAGTTTTTTCCAACTCCCAAATGGAGTTTCACATTCAAAAATGTGAAACCATAAGATCTCACTTAAATTCATGCTTATAATACCCATTGTTTCATATATTTTACCTTTATGAATAAATTTTTCATATTCTTTTTCAAATTCAGGTTGTTTCTCCTCTAACAAGTGTGAGAGACCTTTTTGAGCAATGAGATTTAGGATTCTTGGTTTCCAAGTATGAAAATTATGTGGAGTTAGAGGGTCTATTGCATGTGATATGTTCATTTTAGAAAAAAGGTAAATAGCTGAAGCAACACATTTTTTTCTTTAGTAAGAATACTCCAAGCATCAAGGAAGTGAAAACATAAAACAATGAGATCCCCCCTAAACCAGCATAGCAAAGTGGTGCCTTAAAATGGCACCAATAATCCCCCACCAAAAAAATTATATTTTTTGTTTTACAATGTAAAATATCTCTCAAGAGATGCCCTTTCAGAATAGGTGAAAGAAAAAATAGAGATATAGATATTGGTTACAACTCTTATCCAAAACTCTCTTGAAATACAGTGGATGAAAATTTTGATTTTCAGAGCAAAATAATGCTGAAATACTCAAAGAGTTGCAGTTTGATCTGCAAGAGAGAGCACCTACAATTTCAAAAGACACAAGATATTCATAGTTTCATGACCTACATGGCCCACTGTTGATGATGCAATCACTGAACAAGAGTCTAACTCCCTCTTTTTCCTTTGATAGGTGGCTATCTCTACTTCTAGAAGATGCACGATGTGCACGCTGCGAAGCTCCAACTTGTTTGTATGCAAATTTTTATTACCTTCTGTATAATGAATATGAAAAAAATATGAAAGCCCTAAATCCATAGATGCACAAATATTTTGGTACCTCTATCTTTCTTAAAGGCCACGTGGAATTCTTGTGATCAAATTTTGGTAGATGAGCTTAACTTTCAAAAGAAATAATCCACCTGCAAAAAAACAAGAGGAAGCAAGGCTAGATAGGAGAGTTGAAGTCATGTAAAAAGTCTAGATATTCAAAAAAGCAAAACAAATCTAGGCAATACCTCTTGTGATCATATTTCGATAGATGAGCTTAACTTTCAAAAGGAACAATCCACCTATAAAAAAACTTGAGAAGCAAAGCGTCGGGAGAGCTACAGGCTTTGAGATACCAATAGCTATGGAAAAAATACTTTTGGCTATGATATTTGAGCAATGTGATGTGTAAAATAATAATTATCTTAGTCTTTTATTGCTCATGATCAGAGTGTTTGGGTGTTACATACCACAATCATAGGGAAAATAGTCATTGGAACGACGAGACGAATAAGGCACCAAAGAGAACTGATGTCTGACTATCACTCCTAATAAATGAATCACATATTTAAATTCTCTTCTTCACATAAATAGATGGAATATCAATATGAACAAAGTGCATCCATCATTGTGTCACTCATTGATGATATTTAATTTTATTTTTATCGAATGGCAATCTGTTATTGCAGTGCCACTACTTTTCGGGGTAGATGTACATTTCAGAAAACTATTGAAAATATCTCAACTTAAATGGGTATTTCAACATGATCGAGAGGATGTGAGCTCTTATTTAAACAAACATAGTGTGAGAAACCAAAAAATCCATGTTTATGCAGTGATTTCTCTCAGCAAAGATGATGCGTTCAAATGGTAGAGTAAGTTGAGAAGTCAGGTCACTCTCGCATCACAAAATGGCTGCACTCAAAAGCTAGAGAAATTTTTTGATGACGTACTATTATCCTTGAATATCGCATGTTGCGGTGGCAGATTTGATTGTAGAACAATTTAACAAAATGTCCTCTACAACAATATTTCCACCAAAAAAAATATGCATCTACCAAAAACACCAGAAGGGGCTGAGACATGTCCTTCACAATCATTATTGTCCATAAAAAACTTTCCTATACGTCAGATCTCAATATGCAAAAAATATTCTCACTATTGCATAACTCAAATAACGAGTAAAAATAATGGTGTAGAACATAAAATTATGTCTAATAATAAACCAAAAAACTACCAAAGAAAAACTAAATGATTTAGATTTTTAAAAAATCTAAAAAGTAGTCTCACATTCATAAAATTATAAGAAAAAAGGAGACTATGATTCATTCAAGAGTTTGACAGAATGAACCAGATATAAAATTCAAGAGACAAGAATTCTCGAATGAATGCATCTATCAAGGCTCTAGTACCATGTTAGAATATTGAAGAAACAATATTATAAACCCAAGATAAAATAGATATGCAAAGCATTACAAGAAAATTTAAGAGAAGCTTATACTGATTGATTATTCCATGAGATCAGATGTACATAAATAGCAAAGTTGATCTCTTATGAGTTATTGGATTACAACAACCCAATAGATCTGATCTAATCACAACTAGGAGTTTATCAATCTCAACAAGAGTGATAACTCCAAACAGAATATCCTAGTAGAACTTAAGATACTCTAATAGTCTCCTTTGTCAATGAGATTCAGGATGTGGTTAACAAGCAGATGGATATGGTAATCCTGAACTAGCTCTGCTATGATGTTATTTTGGTAGTTGATATCAGGTTATATTTTATGTTGGTTGTATGGGACCCTCTCTATTTTATTTTGTTGAGAGAGGCATGGTTCCTATAGCTGTTGTTACCCAAATTTATGGTATGTTTTTTGTATGGGGCCCTCTCTATTCTACCTTGTTGAGGGTGGCCTATTATTCCTACCCCTTGGCTAGTTTTGATTTAGTGTTGTAGTTTAGTGCATTCTCATGCCCTATCTCAGCCTATTGTAATAGGTTTGGGGACCTCAAAACCCCTTTGTTTACCAAATAAAAAATATATATATAGCATGCTTTCACTCCTTAGTAGTTGGCCCCTCGATGAATTTCCCTAGGGTATTTCTAATATTCTTCAAAACACCCTTATTGATAAATTGATATATAAGTCCAAAAATTATAACCCACATTGGAAAATTTTTAATAGTTTCTATCTTGAAAAAAGTTCTTACTCCATGGTCTTGAATAAAGGGTATATCTCCCCCTAAACCATGGTCCATCACCCATTATTTTATCTCTAATTTTTTAATTAAAAAATATGATGAGGCAAAAATCCTTTATGAAGAAAAGTCATAACATAATGTGAATACAATCCCCACTTCCACTTGATCCAATTTTGAATCTCCAAAAACCTTGACTAGTATCCATGGAACTTACATATTAAACCTCTACTTTTAAGAATCAATATATCATGCTTGATCATCTCATGGTGTAACATTTGTTCCCTTGATCAAACTTGGCATATATTTGCTCCTCTTTCTATCTCCAACTTGGGTATCCATATTTCTAGGTAGTTAATCCTAACTTCCCATTAGGGATTTCAAATATCACTTTCCTTCTATGTTACCTAGTGGGGCTCGCTCTTGGTTCACTTTTAACTCACACTCGATCTTTTAAAATTATTTTTGTTAATTATATAAAAGTAAAATAAATATATATCAAAATATTACATCATAATATTTATATCTTATTATAACAACCATGTAAATAAATTTATTGGACTCTTTTAAGTAAAAATTTATGCTATACCTATGATACACATTTCTTATTATGACACACAAACAAATAAAACTTACTAGACCTTTTTATTTCAATATTTATGATATTCATACTTTGTTATAATACCCAAACAAATAAAATTTATTAGGGCCTAAATTTTTTAACTAAAATTTTATGATATTTATATCTCACCTACATAAATAAAACTTATTGGACTCCTTTTAAGCCAAAAATTCTCAATACTCAAATTGTATGATATCCATATCTCATAATACTACCCATACAATTAAGATCCTTTAGACTCCTTTTAAGTCAATATTTCTTAACACTCAAACTTTAATTACATGAATCAATATTTTTTCTTTTTGCATATACTAGAGGAATCGGTAACTTGTTATATTTTTCATCACCTCTTCGTGGGTTCGTATCCTGCTTCTTGCTACCATTAAATTAATAATACTAAATTTATACTTATAATAGTAAAATCTATATTAAAATATAATAATTTAAATAAATATATTTCATAAAATTTTAAAAATTATGGCTAATTATTTTTATTATAACAATAATGATGATTTTAAGTTATATATACAAATTAGAAACTAACTTATAAAATCAACATGCATCTAATATTACCATAAAAACTTTAAATCAAAGGGGTTTTGTAATAATTTCCAATACCAATTTTATCTCTAAATTATTATCAATGATAATATCTAATATTTTATTTTTTTCAATTTGTTATATGGGATTGAAATGGCCCCACCCATATTACATCATCACCACATAGTGGTATTACAACAAAGCTTAGATATTATCCACATATCATTTTTTCCAAACTCGAACTTGGGTCTTCTCCTTAAACATTGAGAAATCTAACCGGTTGAGCTAATGCCACTTGATTAACATTTTGATTTTTTCATCAAAATAATTATTTAATATTTAAATATAATGCAATTTAAAAATAAATAACTAATACAAATATATATTTTATTAATAGTTTATTTTATTATTTTTAATTATCTCTATAATTTGATATAAATTTTTAAAATGGTTGAGGGTTTAATTGATTAAATTTATCAACTTTCAAAACTTACACTAGGTTCAAATCTTACCAAATAATATATGCATAATTGTTAAGATGTAATATTGTTGTAATACAAACATAATATAATGCAAGTGGAGTCCATTTCAATACCACATAACTAAAATTATAGATAGGTAAAGGCATGAGATCAAGTGGTTAAAAACTTGCATAGAGTAAGTTTGAATCTTGTCAAGTAATACATGTGTAATTGTCAAAATGTTGTAATACTATGGTAATATGACCATAATGTAATATACATTAGCCCATTTCAATATCACATAAAAACAAGTGGTTAAAGACTTGGGATCCTACAGTGTAAATCAAAGTTTCAATCTTGTCTAGCAATATATGCATAAGTTCCAAAATGGTTTGTTGTAAAACAACCATGTGCTCTCTTTGAATGATATCTTAATACAAAGGGTTATCTTATCACAATGTCTATCGTAAGGAAAGTATTTGAACTCAATTTATTTGATATAAAGTTTTGAACTTGGATTTGTGATAATATATGATTATATTTTATTTATAAAGAATCCCAATGACTTAGGATCAAACATTGGGGAATGAATACTTTCACACTATATACCAAGGTTTTAATCCCTTTGATGACCTTTAAATAATAAAAAAAGAGTTTGAAGAAATTGATTAAGAACAATGAGTTTCACATCACATATGAAGGTTCTAATATCATGGATGAACTTTAAAATTATAAGTCAAAGAGCATGAGCTCAAGTGGTTAAAATATGGTCTTTTAAGACAAAGACCCAAATTCAAATCTCGCTAGCACAACTTCCACATACAACTATGTGGTCTATTAAAATATTATAGTAATGCAATCATGATGTAGTTATTAAAATCATGATTTTTGGATGGGGTTCATTGTTGGATTTTTAAGCCTTATACTACCACAAAATATCACAGGCTTTCTCAAAATATCATAGAGGTCCAAATATAAAATAGCCACAATAATAAAGGTCAAGATAATAATATGATGAGTAGAATAATATGAGAAAATTAATATGTATATCAAGGCTTATATAATAAAGAAAATAACATTCATTTTATATTGAAATATGAATGTAGCCTAAATCATTCATGTACTATGCATGAAGAACAACTTACAATATTAATTTCTCAAAATGTGTACAAGCTTTATTACTTATCTTCCTCTTATAATAAGATAATAATATATATGAATTGTATTCTATATGTCTTCTTATGGAGCATTATCTCCATAATATAGACATAGTAGTGTGACTCTTTAGATACTTGACTATTTCTCTCCATATGCCAAGTCTCATGACTCTTAGCTTATCTACTTGCTACTTGCATCCTTGATGAACACTTGACTCTATAACATTTACATATATTTACATGACTCTTACACTTCTACTTGCACACCTAATCTAAGACACTTGTGTACACCTTTACATTACATATTTACACTCTTACATATAAGATACTTGTGCACATTTACTCAACTTACACTTGCACTCTAACTTGCATGATACTTGTGCATTTCCTGCACATTACAACTTTACATGACACTTGTGCATTTTCTACACATTTACACTTATATAAAGAGGGAAATATAACTCACACTCTAACTATAGACTCAACCTTAATTTATTATTTACAAATGTACCATGAAGGTACCATAGGGGTACATTAGCATGTACCAAATAATGTAATATACCTCAACATCCCCCTATATTACATTATTTGGTTATTGAAGACTTTAGTCTTCAATCTTGGTGTTTGTCTTTATCTTCAATATTCAAGAGATATTGCATTTTTTAGGAACCTCTGCTTCTCTTGAATCTACTTCATCATCTTGAACCTTGTGTTCATATTTGGCCTTTATGAGATCTGCTCTGAATTCTTCTTCATATTTATTCTTTAACTCTTTAGGCTTTGTATCTTTATGATCTGGATCATGAACTACTTGAAATTTTTATTTAGCATCAGGTTCATGTGCATGAATAACTTGAACTTCTAGATCAAGTGCTTCATTCTTAATTACTTTATAGGATAAGTTTGGACCATGTATGATCCATTTATTTTTTCTTTAATTTCTAAATATTTTATCAAAAATGTTTTCCCTATTGGAGTATATTACACTATTTTGTACATGTTAATGTACCCCTATGGTACCTTCATGGTACATATGTAAATTATATATTAGGGTTGAGTTATAGTTTAGAGTGTGGTTATATTTTCCCTTTATGTAAGTGTGAATGTGCAAGAAATGCACAAGTGTCATGTGAGTTAGAGTGCAAATGTAAGTTAAGTCTATATGCACAAGTGTCTTGTATGTATGGGAACAATATGTTATGTAAGTTATAGAAGTGAAAGAGTCATATATAGATGTGCATACATTATAGAGTCAAGTGTTCATCAAATATGCAAGTGTCAAGGATGCCACTTGAGTTATCGATGATGTGACCCGAGTTCAATCCCCATAGTGGATGCATATAAGAAGTATTATAAAACAAATGTAAGTGTCAAGTAGATAAGCCAAGAGTCATGAGACTTGGCATATGGAAAGTAATAGTCAAGTATCCACATAGTCATATTACTATGGCTATATTATGGAGATAATACTCCATAAGAAAATATCAATTACAATACGAAGAAAAAAGAAAGTCACTATCATATTTGTAAGAGAAAGAGGAGTAATAAATATTGCATACATTTTGAGCGATTAATATTATAAATTGTATTACATGTTTTGTACATTTTGATTAAGGATATTTATATTCATATTGTTTTATATTATTGAATTTTATTTGGTATATTATAAGCCTTCTATTACATATTAATTTTCTCATATTATTCTACTCTTACCATTATCTTAACCTTATTATATTATGGCTATATTATATTTGATCCTATGATATTTAACCTATGATATTTGTGGTAGTATTAAGGCTTAAAAAGTCATCAATGGTATCAAAGCTACCACTAGACTTTATCCAAATTGACAAGAGTTTATTTTAGCCAATTTTGCAAAATCAATTTTATCCAGTTTGATAAAGTTGATTAAGAGTCTATCCACTTTGAAGACAATGAGATTCAAACTCTATTATAAGGTCATATTGAGTAGAAAAGCTAGAGTATTTGCATGGTTGAATAATAACGAGTGAAGACTAGGACTCAATTATATTAATTGGTGATTCAAATTTGAGATAGTTGATCATTTAGGGCCATAGCCAACCCTTGATATTGATAGAGGATACAAGGACATTCAATAGAGATATAAGGAATATTCAACGTCACCTTGACATTGATAAAAGATACAGGGACATTCAATGTCACCTTGACATTGATAGATATTTTAGGGACACTCAACATCATCTTGACATTGATAGAAGATATAGGGACATTCAATGTCACCTTAACATTGATAGAGATTTTAGGGACATTCAAAGTCACCTTGACAATATTAAAGTTTTGATATTAATATATTAAGCAACAGAAAGAATATTTAGATCACAAAGAGATTGACCTTGACAATGGTCCAAGAAGCCAATATAGAAAATATAGTAGTAATAAAATGAGAAGCATTCAAAGCTTTCTAAGAAAATATAGTAGTAGATTGAGAAGTATTCAGAGCTTCCTAAGAGAAGATACTTGTAGTGGATTGAAAAGCATTCAAAGCTTCCTAAGATAAAGAGAGAAAAAACAAAAGATAGTAGAATTCAAGAATATATTTCTTGAAGAAGGATAAAGAAGCACACAAATTACTTTATATTGATTCAAATATTAGATTGAGAATATCATTATTGAAGAAGGATAAAGAAGCACCTAGCTTACTTTATATTGCTTCAAGCATTGTATATATAGTGGATAAGAGTTGTAAGTTTTTAAGAAGATTTAGATATTGAAATAGAGAAAATAATTGAAGAATAGAGACCTTTCAAAGAAAGAGGTCCATATAGATAATTAAGGCCCTTATAAGTGGAAATAAAAGAGGCCCTTATACATAAAAAGAGAAGCCCTTTATAGAGTAGAAAAATATGCTTGAATACAAAGAATAATTTAAGAGGCTTAAGGTCTAATAGATAGAGGTCTGTAAGCAAACATACAATGAAAAGAAATGGCCAAGACATATTCAGAGAATAACAAAAAAGAGGTCTAAGATATATTTAGTATATAGGAGAGTTTGAGACATATTCAGAGAAAAGAAAAGGTCTGAGATATATTCAGAGAATAGAGTATGTAGAGGCTAAACATAGAAGACCTTTTAAGGGTCATATTGAAAGAATAAGGTAGCCTATATTGATTAAAAGGATAATAAAAATGTTTACTATAGAAGAGACATTTATAGGTCTTAGAGCAAAACCAAGGAGTAAGAGATAAATTATTAGAGCAAAGCAACAATGTTACATGCAAAGTAACAAGATGTTAAGCTAAGCAAAGAGAATAAGTTTTATAGAGTTATCAATAATTGATTATCTCCAAAACCTACTATAAAAAAATCAGTCACAAGCATTCACTAGAAGCATCAAAGTCAAAACATTGAAGATTCAAAATTGAAACATTGTTGCAAAGCCAAATTTGAAGCACCGAAGAGCCAAAGTAGGAACATTGTTGTAGATTTGAAGCCAAAGTGCTAAATCCAGAATGTTGATATAGAGGGAAGCCAAAGTGCTAAAGAGCCAAAGCTAGAACGTTGATGCAAAGAGAAACTAAAGCATTGAATAAAAGTCATAACATTAAATCCAAGGAAAATAAATACGTTGGAGCACTACATTGGAAGGCTACAGGTAGAGTGTTACAAATGCACCTAGTTGGTAGGCAAACAAACATTGACCAATAAAGTTGATATAATGCCTAAGCGTTAACATTGAATTTTATAATCTAAGTAGTAACATGGAAGGAAAGCATAGTTTAGACAATGCCATTTGAGGGGAGGTTATACGCCTAAGGAAGAAGTGTTATAACATAGGTGTAACACTAGACCTTCACTTGCATGTTTACTTACAAGTGTAAGTTTATGAACAACATTCAAGAAGTTTGAAAGGAGGTGAGAACAATTTAGAAGCAAGCACATAAGACACTCGAAGTGAAGTGACCAATTCATACGTGCACAACAACAAGAAGAAGGTTGGTTGGAATAATTTGGGATTTTATTATATTTGAAGTTTAATTTTGGAAACTAGGAGAGATAAGGTTAATTTTAAAAAGTAGAGGAGATAAAGTTAATTTAAAGTTTAAATTTGAAAAGTAAGAGAGAAGTTTTTATTTGAAGTTTTAAAGTCTTTTATAGTTGTTATTTGTAGTTATAAGTAGGGTTAATTAAGTTTCTTTGTAATTTATTAGGTTGGAGTGATAAGGACTTCAACTAGTTTATTTGATTATTAAAAGTTTTTAAGTTTGAATTTTTGAAGAATATTTAATTTATTTTTTAAGAAATTTATAAATTGAAAAGTTTTTTGAGTTTTGTTCAAATATAAATATTTTGGAGATAAAAGGTTTTTCAACACCAAAATTTAGAAAAACATAAATTTGTAAAATTACATATTAGTTTCTAAAACTAGGGAGACATAAGGTTTACTACTTAATAGGAATTAAATTAGAAACTTTGAATCATTTAAACATAGGGAGATATAAGGTTGTTTACTTCAAAAGTTTGCATATCATGGAAGAAATTATTAAAATTGCATTCAAGGAGGATAGTGAAGAAATAATGAACAAGTTAAAGTTTTATTTTCAAAAGATGATAGATGATCTTGATAAAAAAGAAGAATCATTAAATATTTTTGAGGATCCAACATTAAGTCTTGTTACTACAAAATCAGAAACTATTAAAATCATTGAAGATTATCATCATCTTCAACTTATCTATATGGAAAATAAGAAGAGTAGCTTTGGAAGTACATACATGGTTATGTTATTTTACCAAGAAGATATATGAACTTGAAATTCTAGAAAGGATGAATAAAGCAATAAAAATATATTCAAGATGCATTTATTGTAATAGAAATAGTCATGAAAAAAAAAAAATTGGAGTCTTCATCCATGTAAATATTATGGAAGAAAATCTCATTCTTCTATTTTTTGTTGGTACAAGGACAAATATTGTAGAAGATTTGAAAGAGCATTATTGTTTAGATTAGACTATTTTTTTCATATACTTGTTTTTTAAGCATCTTCTAACAATGGATCCAAGTGCACAATTTCTAAAATACAAGAAGAGAAAACATTCAAAAAACAAGAAAAAGAAAAATGGATCAAATATTTTCTAAAATTATCTTACAAAGTAGGTATATTTCATAGTCAATCTAAGTGCAAAGGCAAAGGAAATATTCTTATGTGAGAATCTTATGACAATGAGAGAGTTCAATAAGTTTATAATCTTGAACCTACAAATATTGAATAACATGAAGTTTGATCCAAAGAAACTAAAGATGAACCTGATGGAGCTCAAGTAAAAGATCACATGCATTGCAAGGTCACTTGAAGAATGAACATGAAGATGAAGACCATGATTGAAGACTAAAATCTTCAATAAAAAAATAATGTAATACAGAGGGGGTGTTGGAGTATATTACATTATTTAGTACATACTAATGTATCCTCATGGTACCTTCATGGTACATATATAAATAATAGATTAGGGTTGAGTTATAGTTTAGAGTGTGAGTTATATTTCCCCTTTATGTAAGTGTGAATGTGTAGGAAATGCACAAGTGTCATGTAAAGTTGTAGTATGCAAGAAATACAAAAGTGTCATCTGAGTTAGAGTGCAAGTGTAAGTTGAGTCTATGTGCACAAGTGTCTTGTATGTATGAGAATAATATGTAATGTAAAAATATGTACACATGTATTAGATTAAAGTGTGCAAGTTATAGAAGTGCAAGAGTCATGTATAGGAGTGCATACATTATAGAGTCAAGTGTTCATCAAGTATGCGAGTGTCAAGTAGATAAGCCAAGAGTCATGAGACTTGGTATATGGAAAGGAAAAATCGAGTATCTAAAGAGTCACTCTACTATGGCTATATTATGGAGAAAATACTCCATAAGGAAATGACAATTACAATACAAAGAAAAGAGAAAGTCACTATCATATTTGTAAGAGAAAGATGAGTAATAAAGATTGCATACATTTTGAGCAATTAATATTGTACGTTATATTACATGCTTATTACTTGTTGATTAAGGCTATTTACATTCATATTGCTGCATATTATTGAATGTTCTTTGGTATATTATAAGCCTTCTATTACATATTAATTTTCTCATATTATTCTACTCTTACCATTATCTTGACCTTGTTATCTTGTG
Source organism: Wollemia nobilis (assembly GCA_028583015.1). Lineage (NCBI taxonomy): Eukaryota > Viridiplantae > Streptophyta > Pinopsida > Araucariales > Araucariaceae > Wollemia > Wollemia nobilis. Next base: position 57,213 of record JAQPPZ010000955.1, read on the forward strand.
GCTATATTATATTTGATCCTGTGATATTAACCTATGATATTTGTGGTAGTATTAAGGCTTGAAAAGCCATCATTTCCCTCCTGTATTTTAGAAATTGAACACTTTGCTTTATTGTTAGAAGATGCTTCAGAAATAAGTTTTTGAAAAATATTGCCTAATATGAACAATAGTGCCCTTTCAAATCTTCTACAATAATTTTCATTATACCAACAAAATGCTAGAGAATGAGATTTCTTCCACAATATTTATATGGATAAAGATTCTAGAAATTAGCTTTTTCATGACCAATTCTATTACAATAGATGCATATTGAATATATCTTCTTAGATTTATCCATCCTTTTTAGTGCTTCAAGTTCTTGTCTTCTTGATAAAGCAACATAACCATTTATGTACAACTAAGGCTACTCTTTCTTTATTTTCATTATAAATAAGTTGTAAAATTTTATAATCTATGACATTCTAAGTAGTTGTAGATTCTGTTATAGAATTTATTTTGGATAAGCTATTAGAATGAGATTTAGTAGTAACAAGATCTATTTTTGAGCTCTCATGAGTACTTAGTAATCTTGTTAATTTCTTCTTTTTATCAAGATCATCTACCAATTTTTTAAAATAAATATTTAACTTGTTCACTATTTCTTTATTATCTTCATTGAATGTATTTCTAATAATTTCATCCATAATATGAATCAATTTAATTTCTTTTGAAGTAGACATCCTTATAACTCCTAGGTTTAAACTTAAATAAACTTCATTTATAACTCTTAGTCAAAGAACCTTATAACTCCAAAACCTTAAATAATAATAAATATTCTAACCTTAAAATGCCTCATTGTGTGATGCAATTTAATCATTGGTTTACTCGCTCATGTTCTTGCTTCATTTCTTAAGTGGATTTCTTTTCAAATGTGACAAGCAATAATTATTATCAATGTGGATGATTGCATGCCCCAATAAGAAATTTTAAGAAGTATTTTACCTTCCTCTATTGTAACATCTAAAATGTTACTCCAAAATAATAGCTCAAACATTGATTCACTTACCTACTCAATATACTTTAATGCAAAGTAATTCTTTCTTGTTGCTATCTGCTATGGCATTTAATGCTTTGCCTTCCTCACTTTGTTGGTTGCTCGCTAGTTGCTTTGACTTCTTCACTTGCTGATTGTTTTGACTTTCTTACTTGTTGGTTGCTTTGAATTCCTTACTTGTTGTTTGCTTTGAATTCCTTACTTGCTAGTTGCTTCTATGCTTACAATTTTCTACACCCATAATATTGCTCTGGTGCTTCTTAGACTAAGATGTAAAATATGTGACTTCTACATTTTTGCTTGAAACCTTATTTTATTTACTCAATGATGCTCTATGTTGTTATGCTTTTACATTCTACTGGTTGTCCTCTTATGACACTACTATTATGGCACCTTCATTGCTATAACACTTCTCTATTTGCTATGGCACCTTTATCTTGTTATTGCTATAACATTGTGCTATTTGCTATTGCACTTGATGTTGCTATAACTGTGCTACTTGCTATTGCTATAACAATATAACAACAAATTTCTCTTTATATGTGCTCTTCCTTATTATCGTAGCTCTTATGAACCTCTTTTTCTCTACTATTTTGTATGCTCATCCTTTTTTCTGCTATGTTGTATGCTTGACCTAATGTACATCCTTCTTTACTATGTTGTATGTTCATTCTCTTTTCCTTTGTGATATACCCAAATAGCTATTATATATGCTTCTCTCTATAATATTATATTATAGATATTTTCTTTACCTTCTTAGCTTCTTGAGCCAAATCTCTATGAAACTCTTTTATGCTTATTTATCTCTATGGGACCTCTTTCTCTATAAGACCTCTTTCTCTTTTTATATGTGTTAGAATTTTTATTTTATCTATGATGACCTCTTTCTATTCTTGTATATTGACCTCTTAGGCCTATGTCAAGGTCAATATGACACTAATCTTCTTAAATTCTATATTTCTTAGGAAGCTTTAAATGATTCTCAATCCATTGCTTTCTTTTATCTTCTTCTATTCTTTACTATTCTATGTTTTCTTATCTCTGCACTTAGAAGCTGAAATTCTTATCTATTTGTTGTAGGAAGCTTCTCAAACTTCTATTGCTACTTGATTTTCTTATGATATCTAAAAACATTTCATGCCTTAAGTCATACCTAAGAACCCAATATGATTCTCCTCACTAGAGAATCCAATATATTATCAAGGTGACTTTGAATGACCCTGAATCTCCAAATTTCTTTTGAGTTGATTTCCAATATCAATATGTCCAACTTTATCTTCTAATTTGGCCATTTTTATCAATATAGTTGAGTCATAGTCTTCATTGGTTTTCCTTCAACCTAGTGGAAAGACCCTAGCCTTTTCTACTTAATGTAAATATTTTTAAAAATAGAGTCCAAGTCTCATTACCTTCAAAGTGGACATAATCTAAATCAATTTTATCAAATGTGGACAAAGTCAATTTATAATAGTGACTCCAATAAAATGAACTCTATCAATATAGATAGATTTTGATGGTAGCTTTGATCTAGAATCTGGAAGGTCTACATATGCATCCTCCCAAGAAATAGAAGGATGAGAGTTTTTTATGTAGTGAAGCCCTAGAAAATTGGAGAGAAACTTCACATCCCCTTGAGGAGTAATGAAGTGTTATTCGATTGAGCAATGAAAACACACCATTCAAGCATTTAGTTCAACATGATTTTAACTGCCAATCAGTATCTGGACATGAAGGTGATCCTTGAATATCAATTTGGATGAAGGATTGAGTGTTGCAACCCTTATTTTGGGAGGTAAAACATCACAATTCATGGCCACTATCTTTGATAGTGGCCTGCAATCATGACCACCTTGAGTGATAGTGGCTAGGGTTTGAGTCATCATTTCTTAAGTTTTTAGCATAGATTTCTTATTGTTTTTGCTTTATCAGATTAGATTAGCATAGATCCATATTTTCCACTATATTTGTACTATGATTTCCAAGTTATTGATGCATTTCTACTTATCTTTACATTTTTATGCTTTCATCATGCTTATATTTAATTTCATGCAGATCTTCAAAAGGAGCCTCATCATGAGAGGCCGCATATGCCACTAATATTTCTATGTTATTTCCTGACTATAGATCATAAGTTCCTAGACTAATTCAAAGTATCTTTAGCATCATATCCCTCCAAGAAAGTGAGAAGAAGGCATCTATAAGCCCTTGATCAAATTCATGTCGAATCTAAGAAGCCTACAAAGTACACCATCCCTGCTTAGGGGTTATTCCATTTGTAATCATTGTATCAAGTGTTTGGTATCCCTAAGAGGGACCTATCTATAATCGAAGTTCAATATGAATTAATAAAAAGAGATCTTACATTTTTTTGATTCATTTTCTTTCATGATTTTATGGTTTTATACTTGATGTAATGATGCAAATAGATTAGGTGTATGCTTTTTAGGATCGTACATATGGTGATCACGGTGGGATGCCCACCTAGTTTTTTTTCTTTTAAGATGATTTGCTGATATTTGTATTTTTTTGTGTGTAGGCACAACCACTCTGGTTGACAATGACTAGTAGGTCTTAGATGCTTTTGAAGACAATGGCCTATCATGGCTGCTCTGATCAACAACGACTAGTAGAAAACATGCAACAATAGACAACAAGGACATCAATAGACCTAGATTCTAGGTTGGTGGGATTCTTTGTAATTTTGTGCTTCTCTATTTGTGTTTAATTTCTAGAATGCAGTAGAGAAATTTATTTTAATTGGAAAACATAGAGAAATTTAAAGGAAAAATGCATAGTTTTCTTAAGTTTTTTGCTAGTCACTGCTAGGAACAGTGGACTTGATTTCAAATCTACCCTAGACTCCAGTAGTCTAGGTTTTCTTGTAGATATTACTTGCTTGGGGCCCAACTAGAGGCCATTGTTTCATAAAGTAACAATGCATTCTCTAAAAATCATGTAATCATTTAGATGTGCATTTTTCTAAAAATAAAACATTTCTTGTTAGGCATATAGGAAAGAGCATGAGTGCTTCATGATGCATCTTTTTCTTTATGCAAAATTTAAAAGGAAAAATCACACACCACACTTCATCTAAATGTTAGTGAGTTGGAATTCACATCCAACCACTAGCAGAGTTCAATGATGGTGGATTTTATCTCCACCCATTGGCTTAAATCCCATGAACCCTTTATATTGGCCAATACCAGATCCAAGAATTGATGTAGCCTAGAAAATTTGCATGTACTCTTCAGAGGGTATGACATTGACTAGGTGAGACTGGGTGAGGATTTGGTAGGACCTGTGCTCCTTGACTGAGTGTGGACTTCATCACCACACTTTGGTGGGTTTACGTGACCAGAATTTCACTATCGATTATCGAACTATGAGCATACAGGTGAAAATCCTTAAACTATTCAAGCATTACACCAAAAAATATTAAAACATTATGAGAGTAGTTTAAGTTATCAACAAGTCTGAAATACACAAGATCATTTTTAGGAACACCAAGAATATTTAAAAGAGATAAACACTTGTCTACTTTTTTTATGTATTCTAAAATCTACATAAAAGATAATTCATAATTATCATGATCTTCACATGGAGCAACCATCCTCGATCCAACACTGAGGTGGAAACTGATGCTCCACACAATCACAATCACAATCATAATGATGTTGATCTACCCACACACAATACCACTGAATGAAGTTTAGTGAGCCTTAGGGGAGATAACTCAACCTATGGGGGTACTCCTCAAGAAACCCCAACTAGAGAACCATATCTAGGTTCCTCTCATGATAGGTATAAGGGGGCTTTAAGGCCCCAATATTCACATGATAGACTTAGGTTAGATCATCCCACTGAGGGGTAAGACATAAGGGTTGTGTCTAGTCATAAACCCATAGCAACCCCTAGCCTCCTTGAATATGGGAAGATAACCATAGAGCATAATCTCATTGGTGCCAATGGAATCCCACAAGATCAATTATGGAGATCTAGATAACTTGATGAGTTGTATTAGGTTTTCTTGAGACTAACTCAGAGAAGCAATGCTACTACACATTTCATTTTGGGAAGTTCACTTAGCCATCAAATAACTAGACACACAAATGAGCTTGGGAAAGCTTCAAAGTGCCCCCGTAGCATGCACACTACCTCTGATCAAGGGGGTACAAAATATAGGTCATTATACATAGACTAGGTCGCCCTGATAGACAAGGGTAAAAGCATAGTAGGAGCCTCTCCAAAGGGCCTCTCCATTAGGACTCCTCGTAAAGAGTTACAGAGTCATGGACCTTTAGTGGTAGATTAATCTGACCATGTACATAGGTTATATGAAGCACTGCACATAGAGCAAGAGTGCTTAGACATCCTTGAATAGGAGGAAGCTCAGAGAAAAAGGTATTTGCAACTAAATGAGCAGTGCTTGAGAGAGGAACAAATAGAGTGTGAAGAACAAGCAAATAGGTTGGATCGAGACAACTTACATATGGGTAGTGAATACTACCAACCTGACAGATGTGCCATTATCAGCATGAGAGATGCACTAAACTAGGAGATGAGTGCACTCTTCGCACATCACATCATGCTTCAAAGCATCAACAATGCCTAGATCTAGAACATGCACAACATGATCAAGTACAAGTTGAGATAGAGGATCAAGAGTAGATATATCTTGAACCTTCATCCATAGTCATGGGAGATGAATATAGACATCCAGACCAGGCAGATACAGGGTTACCTCCCTGACCACTATGAGTAAACCTTCAAGAACAAGAGATTATTTCTTTGAAGGCATACAAAATACTCATTGAGAGAGTCAAGTCTCTCAAGAAATAGGATGTGATTGGGTAGAAGCCAACCCTGAGCAAGATACACAATCAACCTTTATACCCTTAAGTATCGAGTCCTACTTATCCTAGGCACTTCGAGATGCCTAGGTTAGATAAATTCAAAGGAGAGGAAGATGCACAAGAACATGTCATAAATTTTATGAATGTATACTTCCAACTTGAACATAATGATGCTCTGATGCTAAGAATATTTATCATGACATTATCAGGTGCAACAACTGAATGGTTCAATCAACTACCTAAGCACAACATCATCAATTTTGAGCAGCTAGTGAATACATTTCTTGAACACTTTTCTTTTGGCATCAAGAAGAAATCAAACTTGTCTGACTTGGAAAACCTAAAGCAATATGATGATGAGCCAGTCATGGACTATGGAAATATATGGAGAAAAGTAATGGTAAAACTACCATTTTCTATTCCCACTACTAAGCTCACCCAAATGTTTACTAAGAGTTGCACTAAGCACATCTCATTGCTATTGCAACTACAATAGTATGAAAATTTTGAGAAAGCCTTAGCTCAAGCCAAGATGATAGAAGATATCAAGGTTGAAGAAGGAGATCTTAAGCTTCGAAACAAAAAGGATCAGAATAACAACAACCACAATAACAAAAATCAACAAAAGTAGGCCAAGTCTACTCTAATCAATTAGGTTATATTAAATATGTTCCAAAGGGAGGAAATAGCCAACAACCATAGAATTATTAGGCTCAACCCCCACCATCCAATTACAACCAGAATAACAACCAAGGTTGAAACAAACAATGTTGGTTGATTGGCTACTACATGCCTTTGTTAGAATCGATGCAATTGATATTTAATCAACTAAGTGAGGCATAGAGACTCAGGTTACCTAAGGTACAACTTCTTGATCCTAACCATCCCAAGCCCAAGGGATATAGGGAAGATCAATATTTCCCATACCATAGACAACAAGAGCATGATATCAAAGCATGCATCAGTTTCAAGAATGTTGTACAAAACATGATCGAGAAGGGTGAACTACAAGTTGATAATCCACTAGTACCCGATAACAGAGACATGGGCATATTTAGAAACCTGTTGCCAAACAATGAAGCCCTTAGAAATTAGGATGCTCAAGTAAACCAAGTCCAAGTTGAACCTCCCACTCAGGGATTCATTGGAATGGTTGAAATAGTCAACGTGGTGACAAAAAGCTAACGATACAACCAACTAGAGCCTCTAGTGGCTCCTATTCATATCCTGACTGCACCTCGATAGAGGTAGGTGTAGAATAATCCTCCAAGTCCTCTAGTGCAACCTATGATAACTTTCTGAAGTAGACTTGTAAGAATATTCAAATGACACCGACCAAGTTATCAATATATGAGCTCATTCAATAGTCTCCTAGACATAGGGAGACTCTAATGGAAATCTAGAGATCAATTGATCTATAGCCCTAGAACCCTAATGCATTTATAAACTTTGTGGGGTAAGTACAATAGTGTCAAGAGCCTGTAATTCATTTTTATGATCACAAAATAAAGGTAGTCCCTACTACCATAGTAGACCCACCTCTGCACATCATCACTTCTACCAATGACATACCTTTCAAGTAGGTTTTAATCGACACAAGATCATCGATTAACATAATCACAACAAAATATATAGGGCACTTGAAAATACCTAGGTCAAATATCATCCCTACCTCCTACACATTGAGAGCTTTCAATAATACACTATGCTCCATAGTGGGTACAGTTGTCCTACCTATAAAGGTAGGGCATAAGACCATCCTTGTGATGTGTCATGTATTGGAGGGGGCTATGCAGTATAATATCCTCCTAGGGTATCCCTGGATAAGGGCTATGCAGTGTATTCCCTCGATATTGCACCAATTCATTATGTGCATAAGGGATAAGTACATGTGGTACCATCGGATGAAGAGCCATTCAAATATGTGCATCAGGTTGACTTACTAGGGAATTTTGTCCTTTCATCCACACATCTGTACATTAGGCCATCATCCCCAACCACACAACCATAAAGAAAATTCAAATTAGTGCAAGGTGACCCATCCACATCGGCACCACCTCCAGCTTCTAAAGCTACTGGTGCTTCTGATAAACCCATAATGTCCAAGGCAAAGGACTCTCAGAAGCTAAAAGCACCCTTGGTGGAGGAGAGATATAAGGAAATCCCAACCATAGCAACAGTAAAAATTCCAAATCCCATGGAGGAGGAATATTCCCAAGACATAGCCAAGGAGGTACCTCAACCTGCCTCACCTGCATCATCATCAATGTTATTTGCATTACAGGTGACAGTTCTCCTAGCTAACATAGGATTAGGTGAGTATCTTGTGCAGAATGTGACTTTCACTCCAATTATCAAGTCTACACAAGACATGGGGTGACCAAGAGTCCCAAACTTGCCAATAGGGATAGTGGTACCATTAGGGATCCCCCCTAACCAAACCAACTTCATCTATGCTGGTTTGGATTGCACCCATGATAATTTAGATATTGAAGAGGATGAGGATGAGCCATTCACCATGAATGTTCATTACTTATCCAATCCTAAGTTTTCTCTAAGATACTTTGAATGCAACCAATGGCATGGCTATGGTTTGGGTCTATATGAGCAATGGCACCAAAACTTGATTGAACCATGATATCAGTTACCTATTGATAGATCTAGCCTAGGATATCATATCCAAAGCAAAAATGACTCATTGGTTGTATCCCTAGATAGGTTGAGCTTAGGATTTGGGGAAGACATCGAATGGAATCCCTATCAACCAAACATAAGCTACTTGAGTGATAGATGGGTGGCTATGGTCAATATAGAACCTCTTGCTGAGTATCATCCAGATTTCTCTCTCAAGGCAATCCCATCAGGAATCATACTATGGGAGGATGAACCAAGCTATGGTTATAAGTGATAAGATAATGAGTATGTCACAAGTGAGTCTGAGGATGAAACTGGATTGGCCTATCATGGGCCTCAATATTTACATCACCTCACCTGGTCAATTAATACAGAGGGTGGATACATCATAGATGAGATTGGTTATGAGGTAGAATATTCTATTGAGATGGCCTACCTTAGGCCTCGACACTCACATCATCTTGTGATGCTAGTCGACATGAACAATAGGTTCTTCATAGATGATAGTGATTATGAATATGAGACCGAAATGACCTATCTTAGGCCCCAGTACTTACATCATCATAATGAGCCTTTTGACATAGATGAGATATACCATAGAGGATATCCTGGTCCTTACCTCAAGGGAAGATCACCCAATTCAGATATGATATATCACATAGTCTTCCTCGATCCACCTACATTTAGAGAGCTGATTTAGCCTAATGATTCCTTTTATCCTATTTATCCATAGATCGGATCCTATGATCCCCATACCCCTAGAGCCTCATCATGGGTATGGAGGGAAAATAAACAAGGAAAAGTTACACTCATGTGATCCTAGAGATTTCATCCCATCCATCAACATGATCTCCATTTATTTGACCACTCCACTCCATAACCCAATCGATCCTTCTAAACCATTGTGTCTTAAATTAGATGTTATTGATTGGGATCATTTTGATTCACCTTTAGAGCTTGAATATTTCTTCCCCAATGAAGAAATGCTACAACTATTTCATTTTGCACCAGGCTACACACATGATGTTTATCATGCTGGTTTCGACCCTGATTCAGTTGAACCTTTAAACCTAGTATATGACATCCACTTGATCCCCACTCCTCACCATCTTGAAGAGGGGTCACATATGGCAATAGAGGATACTTTTGAAGTGGACATCAGTGATGATCCTTCTAATCCAAAGAAATTCAAGTTTAAGGAAATATTATCTCCAAAAGAATAGGCCATCATCATACCTCTATTAAAAGAGAGACCTAATCTATTTTCTTGGACCTACAAGGATATGCCAAGTCTAGATCCGAAATTGGTTGTCCATAATCTTTTGCTAGATCTTGCAAAGAAATTGGTCAAGCAAAAACTTAGGAAGATGCATATTGGATGTAGTATTTATTGTACCCATCGACTATTTGAAATGGGTGTCAAACATGGTGCCCATAGGAAAACCTGATGGAAGGATCCGTATTTGCATGGATTTCAAGGATCTCAATAAGGTAACACTGAAGTATTCATTCTCATTGCCCAACATAGATGCTCTTGTAGATGCAACTAAAGGTCATGAGATGCTCTCCATTATGGATGATTTTTATAGTTACAATCAAATTTAGATTAAACCTGAAGACCAACACAAAACTACATTCACTACTCCATGGGGGATATTTTATTACAAAGTAATGCCATTTGGTCTTAAAAATGTTGGTGCCACATATCAGCAGGTCATGACATATATTTTACATGACTACATGCATAATATCCTAGAATATTATATCAATGACTTACTAGCCAAGTTATTGCTGTATGAAGAGCACGCCAAGATCCTGAGAAAATTTTTTGATTATTTGATAGAGCACAATATCAGGTTGAATCCCAATAAATGTGTCTTTGGTGTAACTTCTGAAAAACTCTTGGGATTCATCATTTCTAAATGAGGAATCGAAGTCAACCCAACAAAGGTAAAGGCTATCCTAGAAATACCCCCACCCACTAACATCAAAGACCTAAGAATATTACATGGTAAAGTAGCATCCATAAAGTGTTTCATTGCACAACTATCGAACAAATGTTAACCCATGAATCGATTGCTACACAAGGGGATCCCATTCCATTGGGATGAAGAATTTTAGTAAGCCTTTGTTGAGATCAAGAAATACCTAGCAATACCACCAGTACTAGCTCCACCAAGGCCAGATGTGCCATTTCTACTTTATATATTTGCTACCAATTTTGCTTTGGGTACCATGTTGGCTCAAAAGAATGTGTAAGACAAAGAACAAGTGATATATTATATCAGTTGCACCTTGGTAAGTTATGAGCTAGGGTACACATACATAGAAAATCTATACTTAGTAGTGGTCTTTGTGACTAAGAAGTTGCATCACTATATGCTAAGCCATACAACATATGTGATATCCAAACAAAATCTTGTGTAGTATATGATGAGCAAGACATATCATAATACATGTACTGCAAAGTGGATCATGCTACTGACAAAATTTGATTTGGAATTCATAAGCCAAAATTCCATCAAGGGACAAGTCATAGTTGATCAACTAGCAGAGGCACCTCTTTAGGATAATAGGCCTCTCACCATAGAACTTCCCTATAACACCCTAAAATTGACCCATATTAATTTACCCTAAGTCAAAAACATTCAAAAAATTGATTAAAATAACTTTCTAACCTCCTACCTTGATTTTCACACTCGCATTAAGTTAGTTTTTAACCTCCTAATGATATCGGCTCTATTTGATTGATATCAGATGTCTGATCCTATATCGAACCTAAATTGTGTGAGATCAGATGTTTGATCTCATCCAAAATAGAAAAGCCCAGAATAGTAAAATGATAAATTTGTTGCAACTCCTTTTGTCTTTATCTACCTAATAGCACGAAGGTTATAGGATTGGATTCATTGATCACACCCAGATTGGAAGAAGTTACAACTATTATTTTGGCCCAACCCCTCCAACCTACCTAGCCTATTTAATCAGATATCCTCCCTCTAAATTCCTTCTAACTCCCTAGCTGATTAGTAATCACTTTTACACTCTTTGCATTATTATTTCCTATTGTTTTCATAAGCATTTGTAGGATTGAGAGTACAGTAGCTACACATCAGTGGATACAATCCAAGATCAAACATCTGATATATCTCAAAAGCATCTGATTCAGCTCTTCAACATCAGATCTAGTCTATAGGTTGCTTGGGGGCACCTTCAAACTTTGGTTTGCATTTTTTAATCTTAGATTTGCATTTTTGGCATTATATTTATCATTTATCATTGCATTTAATATAGAAATTATCATTTATCACACTTGGAGTTCACCATCCTTGCATTCAATTATGTTATTTGCATATCATAGCTTATATTGTTTTCTTTAAATACAACATACACTAGGTTTTTACTTACCCTAATCCATGCTTAACAAGATTCATATTGCATTGCAAGTTTTTGTTTTGTTGTCTATCTATGAAACTACAGGTTTTTGATCAGATCGGGTCTGATAATATCATATCGAACCAGCCGATAGTAGATTAGATGTTCGATATCACCTTGCAACATTTGATCTAGCCTGCAAAAAGCAAATAGACTCTACATCAAACATTTGGGTTGAGTAAGAGTGTCCAATTTCTTTCATAACTAAGAATTATATTTTTTTACCTTTTGTAATTCATTGTTTGTTGTATTCATTGAAATAAAAATTGCATTTAGTGTAGATTAGTTGCATTTGGTCAAACTAGGTGATTACAAGAAAAATAAAAATAACACATCAAACAAAATCCCAACCTAGGCGTGGAAACTACCAATAAATATTTCTTGGTGAACCCACACAATTCATCAAAAAATCACCAAAGAGGGCATGACCTCAAGTGCCTCTCCTCTGAGGTGTAGACCTACTATTTTCCCATTCCCCTTCGAGGTGCAGATCCATTAGCTTGAAGGAAAGGAGTACAAAAATTTTAGAGCTACATTCTTTGGTGAACCGATGTGAATAACATAGGCATCTTTCTGATTTATAAAACAAAAAAAAAACATAAAAAAT